>JBBPNB010000023.1:0-88020 GCA_038090635.1 Rubroboletus satanas
CTAACGCTTTACAAATTTTCGTTGTGGAACCTCGGGGCTAGTTATGGTGCTCGATTACAGGGATTGAAATACAGCACTCCGAGCAGGCCCAGTGACTCAGTCTCCCGTACTCGTGCGTCTTCATTACTTACATGGAGAGTTTATTGTCGACGTCCCGATCTACAGCTGGTGGACTGCCTCGGCGAACCGTCACTATCCATGGCGTACTAACTATTATCGTGCCCTACATCTACAATCGTTTGCGTGCGCATGCATTGTCACGGGCTTGGCCGGATACACCTTCAAGTGACACGCGTCGCATGGCCTGGCAGATGCTTACACGACTGGAGTCGACCCATTCACTTCTCAGCTTATTGAATTTCGTTGTCTTCTTATTGAACGGTCGGCAAGTCACGGTTGTCTGAGCTGGAGTCTGGGTTTAATACGTTACTTCAGGTATCGCAGCTTATCTGATCGGCTCCTTGGAATGTCTCTTGTACCTACATCAAGTCAAGTCAAGCGTGAAGTCAACTACGAGTTCATGAATCGCCAGATGGTCTGGCATGCCTTCACTGTATGTCTCCCTTTTTCGGATTATTGTCTTCTCTTATGCTTTGCTCAGGAATTCCTTCTATTCTTGTTGCCCCTCATAAACACAAGATCGGTTCAACGTCGAGTCACTCGATTGGTATCGCAGCTAACTTTGCCAACAATACTCTCGAGTAATTCTAAAGGCGCTACCTGGAGTTCCCTGCGGAAGCACGGTAAATACGAAGCACTCCCTGCAGATCAATGTGCAATTTGTGCAGAAAATGCGTCCTACACTCTCAATCCTGGGTACTCTGCGGATGCCCTCTCAGTTGCGTCTGCCACGGAAGGGGCATTGGAAACGACTAGAGTCGACGAAGTTCCACCTTTCCCCATTTATACCCCGTATGTCGCCTCCTGCGGACATGTGTACTGCTACCATTGCATCGCTGAGCGCATGACGTGCATTGCTGACGAAGGACTGGATTCTGGATGGGAGTGTTTGCGATGCGCGGAAAGCGTCAAGAGTGCAGACAGGATGGAGGCGGAGGAGTCGATATCGGCGTATTCAGATACAATGAGTGACTATGAATTTAGTAGCGATCTAGATGTGACCGATATGTCGGGTAGTGCAAGTAGCTACTTGGGTTCGCTCTCGGAATGAGTACCAACGGGTAAACGATTCTTTCTAGATGGTTGGTATTGATACATTGTCAACGGATTGGGCTACATGCTGGAACTACAGTCAACTGGACCCGCCAGACTTGAGCATATCCACAAGGTTCCTCGTGCTAGAGGACTTAATCAGGGCATAACGGGATTCTTGCAATCGTCGTCCGGCTGTAATGCTATCTGATACCCATTCTGGTTTGACTACGTGAACTGGATTTCTTGATTTTGTTGTTAGAATTCTGTGAGTTTTTGACCCATTGAGTTGTCGTGATGTCACGATATGTGTTGCACCACTCGGTACCAATCTGAAGCAAGGGGCACCGATAAGGACCAGTACACTTTTGGGCTGAGTAACCAAGCCACAAGTTGGGGAACGTACAGCGTTGTTCCGCCTGCTTGTGCGATAATTCTTCTTATTTCGATGTCAGTGGTACCGCTGAGGTAACCATCGATGTATACGCGAACATTGCTTAAGACACCCTTGAAAGGTTCACCTCTTCGTTGAAGAGAGAGCTTCCTTAAACGGTCATCGAAACAAGCTTTTGCGGAGGCTCCGTGAGGTGTTCTTCCTTCTCCTCGCTGGTGGCCAGCGGTGGCAGAAATGACAGTGTCTAACTCCAATGAGGCAGCCTGTCTGAACAGGATCACGGGGGCTTACCTGAGCGCTCGTAGATATTGGAGTGCGTGATGGGGTTTGAGTTGTCCGAGAGTGTGCTTAGAAGATGCTTTGTTATCGTAGAAGAGGATGGTTTCTTTCCGTCTGCGCGAAGAGGTGCCGAGAGTCTGTGGCAGGTGTGAGTTGGGTTGACGTGATTGGAGTGAGATCCGATACTTTGACCAGCGTTGTCTGTCCTCGCCTAGTTTTGTGCGCGGAGGGTAAGGAGTGGGTTTCTTGTCTAGTGTAGTTGGCTTTCTGACGGACAAGTACCTGTCCATGGCAGCCTGGCAAGAGACATGAGAAACATATTCAGGGGATTGCATTGCACGTGACTGACGCGATTGGCATAAATCACGGGATATGGAAGCGTGATCTCCAATGCTGCCCGCTTTCCGACCTCTATCTCTGCTCCGTCTTGATCCCGCACTAGTTTCGAGGAAAATGTCAGGAAAGTCGTATCAAGACGCCATCAACTCCCTCAACACTCTCCAAAGCAATGCTGCTACGCTTGCAGCCGTAAGAGCTTCGGGCATCCTCAACAACAGGAATGCCATCGCAGAGATGAACGAGTTTGTCACTAGGATAGGACTCACGGTATACCTTACCTCAAATCCCATCCGTTGTTTTCATGCTTTCTATTCCAGCCCGACGACCTCAATGCCCTCAACGTCATACACATCACCGGTACCAAGGGCAAAGGATCGACCAGTGCTTTCACAGACTCAATCCTCCGACATGCAAGACCCGGGATGAAAGTTGGTATGTTTTCTGCTTTTCTACACCACCTCTCTTCTTAACCGACATAGGTCTGTATACTTCTCCACACCTTGTCGCTGTCCGTGAACGGATCAGAGTCAATGGCCGCCCCTTGTCAGAGGAGGAGTTTGCAAAATACTTTTTCCAAGTCTGGAAAAAGCTCCAGGATAATCCAGTATGCTTTCTTTCTCCGAGCATTCAAACCTCAAACATTGGACCTCCGTGCAGCCAGTGACTCGCGAATTTCCACTCATGCCTGGCTACTTTCGATATCTGACTCTTGTGGCATACCATGCATTCAAAGATCTTAAAGTTGACGCGACTATTCTGGAAGTCGGCATTGGTGGAGCAGGTGACAGCACAAACGTCGTCCCAAAACCAGTCGTGACTGGAATCACCGCTCTTGGGATGGACCACGTCGCAGTTCTGGGAGGTACCATCGAAGCCATCACAAGACAGAAAGCTGGAATATACAAGAAAGATGTCCCTGCTCTCACCGTTGAGCAACACTACCCATCAAACGACCTAGAGGCTATCCTCAGAGACACTGCTACGAATGTCAAGGTAGGTGACAAACATTGTCGTCTCAGCTATTGCTAAATGCCGACAGGCGTCTGAATACAGGGTCGTGAAGGAGTTCTCTGCCTTTAAAGATATCAAATTGGGCACGTCAAAGTCTTTCTCCCTTCCCTTTCTCCCGCTAACCTTTCTATTTAGGTCTTTCGGGTAGACATCAGTTATCGAATGCAAGTCTTGCGGTAGAGCTGGCTCGTACATTCATTCTGAAAAAGGATCAACCATCATACTTCGACCCGATACCTGAAGACTTTGTCACTGGCCTGGAGAATACCAAGTGGCCTGGCCGCTGTCAGACAGTATTGGACCCTAACTACTCGTCGACGACCTGGTATCTTGACGGCGCACACACGGATGAAAGCCTCAAATGCTGCATCGAATGGTTTACCAATCCTAGTGTTAGCAACTCTGAGCAAGTATCTGTGATTCAATGCCTCGTTCTCAGTAATAACCTCAGTAGACCTACAGCTGATGCGCGCCGCCCACTACGTGTCCTGATTTTCAACTGCACTAACGGTCGTTCAGGCGAGATTTTCCTCGGGACTATATTCAATGAGGTCAAGACACAGCTTTCAGCTTTTAAAAGTTCTGAGGAAGCTAGTCGTTTCTTCGACCAAGTTATATTCTGCAGTAATGTTACCTATACTGACGGACACTTCAAAGGCGGTAGGTGACCTGGACGGCGTGCATCTCTCCGTATCTTTACCTGTCACGCAGATTTGACCTCCGTCGCACTTGCTACTGCCGTGCACACTGGACCGACCATCCAAGACCAGCTTAAACAAGCTTGGTCAAATACAGTGAAAGAATTCCCCGTCGGTGCGGTCCATTCTCTGCCCTCTATTGAACACGCCATTCGGAAAGTTCGAGAACTCCCGGCCACAAGACGCACGGACGTTCTCGTTACTGGTAGCTTGCATCTAGTCGGAGGTGTCATAGAGGTAGCGGAGTTGTCTTCTGTCGCTCTCGGAGATCTGTAGCATCCCTCATTGTCATGTCTCGCAACACCCACACATTGGTTGACCATCATCTAGACGTATCAACAATTGGTACCTAACTTATAGAGCGTCGCCTTCAACAGGCTTTGTGAAGAACAGTCTTTTAGAGGATCTGAGCCCATAGCGAGTAGTTAATAGATAGACTACGGTCGAAGGAAAAAACACTCGTCAGGTATCATCAATATCCTCGGGGAAGTAGTAAATAGCGCATGACGCAAAAGCTATTATTCCTTTGTTTCTCGGGCAGGGCCAGGGGTCAGTGCCCCAGTTCCGCCGGGTAGGAGGACCGGTTGTATAGGTAACGTGTACTTCAGATCAAGCTCTTCCAGGACAATCTTGAGATGACGCATGAACGCGTTCCTGCGCGCCCAGCGCCCGCCCCAGTCTTGCCAGTTCGAACGATCTAAAAAGAGCGAAATGAGTATACTGTACAATACATTCATACGACGGTAGACTTGCGTTCAATAGATATAGTGAGATGAATGGCATTTTGATACTCCATCTTGTCAATATTGACGACGCAGCCTGACCATTCGCGGCTGTTTATGGTGATGTAAGCCTGTATACGTTGTTTGAGCTGTTCGACGATTTCCAACGAGGTATTATAGGATATCATGATAGTCGTACTCTCCCACCTGCCGAAAATGAGTCTCTTGCACGTTAATGGAGGTTGGATACAACGTACATGGAAGTACTGCGACGCATGTTGTGAACCAGTTTCGTGTTAGACAGTAGGGAGTTCGGCACGATAATCTCTTGGCCGTCAACTCGTCGGAATATAGTGGAGAAGAGGCCAAACTCCTTGACGAAAAGGTACTGCTCGTCGATCATCACCAGATCCCCTACGTCAAACACATGCGTAGAGAAGATGAAGATAAGCTGGTGACAAGATAAGTAATTGTCATCTCCATTTGCAAAATACCTTACGGATTCAAACAGCGTCTGGGCTGAGCGGCCGAAGATGAACGAGAATCCGAGGATGATAGTCGCGAGGGGCACTAGCGAGGCCAACGTGTTACTTTGATTGAAGATGAGCAAACAAGCAAATGCGATAAAAAGGAGTGCAATGCAGACAAGGACTGCATCGAGCTTGGCCACCGCTGAACCGACGTCCTACTCGTGTTGTCAATGATGAAGGGTTCCGAATTTTCGGTTGTTCTCACCTTAAGACTTGCTGTGAGTGCTTTACGTTCTCTGTAAATTCTTTGCACCGCTTCTCTCATCTCCTGTCTACTGATATCACCATTTCCATCCTTGTCGAAAAGTGCAAATGCCGCATGCTAGTTAGAGCGTTAGCTTGGGCACCCGAGACAGCAGAAAGACACAGACAGCCTCTGAAGTGGACTGGAAATACGGGTAAAAGTCTAGGGAGACAAACGTTCATTACGTAAATCACGAGCATCGGATCAACAACGCACCCTCTACGATGAGGTAAGATCTTTCAGGACTCGTAGCCTTCAAGCCTTCAAACAACTTCTTCGCCAACTTCCTGGCCGAGTGAAGCCCTCCAAGTTCTCCGTCCTTGTGAAACTTGGAATTTTTGAATGCGAATTGCCCAATGGCTCCGCCGACCTGATCAACAATGATAGATGCCATGAATCTGCGCCGGCGACGCCTCGTTTCTGCTCGATTTAGTCCGTGGCGCTTCTTCTTCTCCGGCGGATGTTGAGCAGTCAACTCGTGCAGCTCATAGGCAGAAGAAACGTCTGGTAAGGATGACGTCGTCGCACCGTTGGTGTTCTTCCGGTGTGTCCAAGCACCTGTTAGTCCTCCAAGGTCGAGCGACGTGCCTATTGAGCCGAGCGCATTTCTAGGACCTTTCTTTCCGTGGGCTGTTTTTGGATTGGTCCACACAGGGTGTGCATTCGAAAGGAGATCGAGCGCTTTCAATCCCAGGCGATTCTCGGCCAACCGGTCAGCGAGCGCACGCCGGTGGAAGTTGATGGCAACGAATCTCAAAAAGAGCTTTTCTACGAAAAGGATCACGGCGGCGGTAAAGAGAGCCTGTTTGAATCGCGTGGTGACTTCCAACAGAACAACGTGCAACCAAACGAGGGAATACCTGCATGACACGGTTGATGATGACCCAGTACGACCCCGGTGGCTCATAGTAGGTTCGAATCGCAGACAAGGCTATCCATGCCCATGACACGTCAAGAAGCAACTTTAGCCAGGCGGATACCGCTAATGTGAGCTTTAGGATACCGTGATCAGGAAGAGCTTTGAAATCGACGAGCGAGGTGACGACACACTTCTACTTGTGTCTTCAGTCGTTCGACCTGACCACCGAGGAGCAGGATGATAGTAACGATAGTGTTCGGTAACAGGTCGATGAACAGATAGGTCGCACAAGATGTCGCCCAGATTATAGAGAACCACAAGGACCATGCGTACACTTGAGGGCGTACACCTCCGCTGCTTTGATACTTGAGCTCCACAACCAAAAGCGGAGTAATGAAAAACGCGGCGCCAATGACCCCAACCAAAAGGGTTCGGACGGGACGAGTCAGTTTCATAAACGCGAGCCAGAGGGCCCTGCCTCTCCGAGCGTGTTTGCCTTGATGGGTCTCTTCTTCTGCACCTGAGGGTTCTTCGTCCCAGTCGAACTCGTCAGAAGTATTCGTAGACGTGTCTGTGTCTGACTTGACTTCTACGTGTATTTCACAGTCGCTCCCCTTTCCATCCCGACTCTGTCTTGGAGAGCCGTCCGTACCATTTCCTGGCTCTGAGATGCTTGAAAGGGGAGTATCGCAAATGTCAGCGGACTGTCGTTTGGATGTCATAGGTAGAGCATGGGAGGAGGACAAGGACAAGTGGGGCGGTGAGAATGTTTTTAATTCGAGTGCACCGAGCTCATGGCAACGGCATCGCCGATAGAGAGTATTTGTTCATTTATATACAACGTTGACTACGCCTGTCACCCAGAATGGTGTTGATATGTGATACAGATGACATGAGAGTGCATGGCAGGATAACTTGCTCTACTGGACAGCCCTGGATTGTCAACAGTGAACACCTGGGACATAGTCGATCGTTGTTGCCAGGTGAAGCTGAAGATACGAGCGAGTGGTATGGGGATATCTTCCATTGCTGGACCAGAACAGCGTGTAGATGCTCACTGCATGTGACGTCGTCTCACGGTCCTAGAGTCGCTGCCCCGAGGAGACGGTGAGGCAGGACGCTTATGCTTGTGGTGAGGTCATGAGATGCGACAACGAGGTAAGACAAAAACAGACAAAGGCACTCACACAGTCACCTGACAAAACACAATCTTGGGCAAACATGGAAGCACCAAACCGTTGAGTCACTACCCCACCGTGTAGAGAGCTTGCTCCGAAGGGCTGGGCGGAAGGTGGTTCTTCCATGGACCTATTTACGTCGAGCAATGCCGGACGCTTTGGCTGCTGTGTGTTACGACGTGCTAAGACGCTCTGACCGAATTGCTGGGTTGGCTGGGGGTGTACCTGGCCCCCGGTAGGCGCAAGGATGTCCCTGGCTCTGTCCAAGATGCTTTCACGTGTCTCTGGCAGGGACCTGACGGTGGGAAGGACCTGGTGGCGTTTGAGTTTTTTGGGTGGACCGATGGGGATGACTGAATCCATCAGAGTGCTGGTCGCGTTCTCGCTTGGGTCGTTGGCTGGTATGCGTGAAGATGGGGTGATGGCAATTTCGTTTTCAATGAGAATTTTGATTGTATCTTTGGACAAGGCATTTTTCTTTGCACAGTGTTGGATGTGTGTGCGCTTTTGTCTCGCTGTTTTCCTGGTCGTCCAGTGTAGTCCGCAAGCGATGCATTTGGACAGTTGAACGAGCTGAGGGTCGGAGTGGTCTTTCCTGGGGACACGGACGGGTCTGGATGGGGCCGAGTTCACGCTTGGGGGTGGGCGGGGGTATTTATAGGCAAAGCGAGAGAGGGCTTCTGATTGTCAGCCTTCAGGGGACTTCTTTTGAAGTTCGCTCACCGTCAGCGTCGTCTTCTGTGACATCATCGACGTGTCGCATGACAGAGACGCGTTATTTGCGTCTGTTTGTCCTTAATGAGCCAAGTACTAGAGTCTTGAATGCACTCGAAAGTCTCCCGTCGCGATCGATGATGAACGTCAACCCGCCACCCATCGTCAACGACGACGAGCTCTTGCACATCGTCACCCTTGCCGCATCACAGATCCCAGACCAGGTCATAGCTTCCACTGACCGCCTCAAAGTCCTCATCGACACCCACGCTGGCACCTACAATGCACTCCACCGAATTGCTGCAGATATCTCTCAACCTCTGCAGGTCAGACAACAGAGCATCATTCAATTCAAGAACGCAGTTCTATCTCACTGGAGAGCCCGAAAGTCCGTCCTCCTTTGCCCCTCCGCCACTTGTGTCCCTTTGATCACTCTTTCAGGCACTCCAGCGAAGATGACCGCACACAAATCCGTCATCGATGCTTCGCTTTCTTGTTCGAGGAAGATGACACTGTTTGTCTATCTTAGACCACCCCCGTATCCAACTAATCTCCTCTATCAGATTGCCGAGTGTAATGAGGTAATTGTCGCAAAAATCGCTCGCTTGGACTATCCGCACAGTTGGTGCGTTTGGATACACTGCTCAGCTATTTGCCGTTTACAGTACAGATGTATCAGGCCATCTCTCTTTACTCAAATTATGCCTGTCGTCGAAAGCGGCTTGCGCTCCTTAGCCGACTCCCCGAATGCGACCATTCAGTCAACACTTGCCTTGAGACGTAGTCTGAAAGTCCTCCATTCTGTCATCAAAGAGTTTTCCAACCTGAAAATGCTCGCGGGCGTCAAGACAATGTCCCAGGTATGACGATTGCCTCCCAACATCACAATTCTTGTTCACCCTCGTCGTCAGATCACCGATCAGCTACGCAACATCATCCTCGCATACTATTCCCGGCTCTCCCCCACAATATTGAGTATAAATGGCTTGCTGGGTCAAGAACGTACCGTCGCTTCTCTCACAATAGCTCATCTCGTCTACAAATGTCTCGTTGGGATGGCATTATGGTCATGGCCCCGCATCATTAAGGGCGACAAGGACGAGTTCGCAGAACTCAAAGAATGGGTAGGTGTCGTGTTGAGGATATTCTGAACCAAATTCTTTGACTTTTGCTGTCGTAGTTCCTTCAATTATTTCAGAGTTCTACCGCTCAGCTTACGGCGCTTTCAGAGCTACGTATCAGCCTTGTTCTCGCTGTACGAACCATGTCGGCCTCCGATCCAATCACGACCCTTTCCATCGATCGATTAACACACCACATCCGTCTTTTCGGCAAATTCTTCAGAAGGTTACAGCAACTTGACACTGCAAAGTTTGTCGAACTCCCAACATGTAACGACATGGTTTTGTACTACTGGTCAAAGGTCGTAGAAGCTACCAACCATCGCTCGGGAGACATGATTCAAGGCACGAGAAATTTGTCCGAAAGAGTTCATAGATTTTAACTCATCCGTTCGACATCAGACTCGCCTGCTGCCGTCTACCCAGTCCGATTCCTTGTCCAAGCAATGGTCCTTTTTAAAGAAAACCTCGCCAAATGGACCCCTTTTCGAAGGGGCAGTCCAATTACTGAGACCAGTACGGACAGTTCCTTGGACGACCCATTCTCCACTGACATCCCGTCTACAGCGCTGTCACAGCAGTTTGTCGAAGACTCGGTCCGGTTGCTTGTCACACGTTTTATTCCTCTCAATCCTTCCGATCTCGAGGGTTGGATGGCTGATCCTGAAGAATGGGTCAATGAAGAAGACAAAGAAAATGAACATTGGGAATATGAACTTCGTGTATGTTCTCGCATTCCGTGATCTCCATCTATTTTAAAATGGTGTAGCCCTGTGGAGAACGCGTCTTCATGACGCTCGCGGCACAATATCGGGATTATGTTGTCCCTTTGATGGAATCCACTTTCAAAGTCATGATCGGTGAGCCTTCAAGCTCCAAGTTGTTTCTGTGTAGCGTTCGTTCACCCTCCTAGCGTAGAACAACCAACCACGGATTTAGCGAGCGTCGTTCAAAAAGAAGCGCTGTATTGTGCAATAGGAAGGTGCGCTACTAGGCTTTGTGATGTCATCCCGTTCAACGAATGGATGCGTCACAAACTTATCGTCGAAGCAAGAGAGATGAATCAAATGTAAGATTTAATCAATACATTTCGCGGCATCTGACAACGATTCAGCTTCCCGATAATCAAGCGTCGTATCGCATGGTTGATTGGTAAATGGATCAGTGATATGTGTACACCTGCGTCAGATCCTGTTATTTGGGAAATTCTCGTCCATCTGTTACAAGACAGGAGTCCTGGGTCAGATGCTGTTGTTCGGCTCACTGCTGCCAATGCACTACGCGAATGCGTGGATGTGAGTAAACCTATAACTAGTTTATAACCACAGAACTGAGACCTATCAGACTGTCAGTTTTGACGCAACTGTCTTTGCTCCCTTCTTGCCTGCCGCTGTCACGGAGCTGATGAAGCTGATGACCGAAGCAGACACAATAGAGATGAAACAACGACTCGCCAGGAGCCTGAATGTGGTTATTGAACGTGCTGACCAACGAATTGTCCCACACACACAAATGATCGCAGAAGCAATCCCTACTTTATGTTTGTACACCTTACTGGTTGGTGACCTGCAGCTGACTATGTGTTCTCAGGGACTACTGCTGGGGAAGAGTGGTTGTTCAAGGCACAGCTCCTTGAGGTTGTGACAAGTTTGATCATAGTACGTTCGCTGCTACGCGATCCAGCGTTTTTCATTGAAGGCACCGTAGTCATCCAAGGAATATTCCGCTTCTCTCGTACCACTTGTAATCGCCTTAGTCCAGGAAAGTCTATCGCCCGGGGTGGGTCTTCATACTGATCCCTCTTCAACCGCTCAAATTCCACCCGAAGGTGGCCATCAATCTGGATGAGGATGGTGTCAACCTCTGGCTTGCCGCGCTTCGGAACTCTGCGACTTTCCAGAGTACTTCTACCTCGAACCTCCTCGAACTATTCCCCCTTGCTATAGCATTACTTGCAAGTAATTTGGATCTGTTAGGGAAGATTACATTTATTGTTGAATCCTATCTCTTCGCGGATGCGTTCCTTGTTCTGCAGGTGTGTTATTAAATACCCTCGTCTCTCATGACCGATAGCTCCTGCAGAACTTTTCGTCGGACCTCATGAATGCAGTCATGAGTGTCATGCTTGGCCAAGCCCTCCAGACGAACCAGAGAGGCGTTTTAAACTGCATGAACTTTATGATGCAACTGGCTCCCTCGTCACTGTGGGGAGAACCAGTGCACAGATCCGGTTTCTTCAAACACATTGTCAAAATTCTCGGCGACGATGAAGTAGGGATTTATTTCTGTGCTTGGTTGTGTAGTATTCAACCATGCGACAGAGCTCCTCAACCATGCTGACAGAGTGTGTCTTTGTCCTTGCCCGTATCGCGTTGACAGATCGCGAGATGTTTATTCGCCTCGTGTCTGCTGCGGCCCAAGTAGAAAATGTACACGAAGAAAATGTCTGGGAAGTTATCTTGGATCAGTTTTGGAGACAGGTATCTAGTCCCGTCTCTCTTGTTGCACTTCGAATCTTATTTTTCTACCTGTCAGTTTGATCATATGTCGGAGCCACGGCACCGTAAACTTCTTGCTCTCGGGATTGCGTCTCTCGTCTCAACCGGTCGCCCCGAGGTACTCGAGCGCGTGCCAAATGAGATCTTCAATCTTTGGACAGACGTCCTCTATGAAGTGAGGGAAAGTCGCAATCACACAGAGGATGGCGAAGACGGGTCAGTTCTTAAAAAAATCGTCGGTGCCGCCTAATTAAATGAATCCATTAGCGGCCTCGATCTCTACTGGGATGTAGACAGTGTCCCAGCATCGTATTACGCCAGGTCTGAAGGGACCCTGGAGTACGACCGTCGCAAATCGGTACATCCATCTTGTGTGCTGTATATTGACATCGCTCAGTAATTTCTAGCTGTACGAACATGATGCGGCGCGGACTCTTCAGCTCACGACGTCTATTGCAAGTGCGCTGCAAGAAGCGGAGAGGGTTTGTGGAGGCGCGCACATGTTCAAGCTCAAATACCTTGACAAAACAGACCCTACAGTACTCAAGCAACTTCAGACAGAACTTGCCAGTTAATGGGTGGATTGTGGATACATCTGCATCTCTAGAAACTTATTTCTTTGGAAGATTTTACCCTCTAATTCTAGTGTTCAATCTGCTGTCGTATTCTCTCGTCCTGCATATTACTTAAACAGATTATTACTCAAAGAATCACAACATCATCGAGCCATATGGCCTAGTGTAACACGGATCGCATTTTGCCTCTCCATCGCGGTCGGTACGCGAATTGGAATGGATGATCGTATGCCTTCCATGTAGTTCGCACTCTCAGCTCCCAAACCCGGTGCCTCGGTCGGTTTAGTATGGCAAATACAGCCTGGGAGGCAGTAGTCGGTGGCGGCGGCAGGCACCCCTTCGACCACGGTTTCACGAAAATACTTGGCAGCGAATGGGAACGCGTAAACGAGCAAAACTGGAAATGGGAATGGGCACGGGCTGGAGTCGATGTCGCGCGCCCATATCTCTTGATCGCACGAGAACTGGGTAAGAAGCGCTAGTGAAATGATCCCTGCTGCGTATAAGAAGACTTGGAGGAATTTCAATGTGATTGATTGGTTGGTATTCGAGGGAGATACCTAGTGCAGCATTGATCCAGACCAATGCCACCAGAGCTTCGTAAACGGCAGTGAAGCGAGAGCGAAGGGCACCATCGGATTCAAATGCGAAGAGACCGAGCACTGTCAGCCAAATGATCAGCAGCGCACCGTACCAGGTTACTCCAGACTTGCGTATCTGAAAGGGAAGGAGGGCGAAAACCCATGTTGCCTCAACACAAACGATTTGTGGGGAGAAGAACATCTTCTTGAGAATCCTTTTTTCAAGAATATATGTAGACGAAGGAGACGACAGGGAGTGTTGGGCGAATTACTCACGTCCAGATAGCGCCGGTGAATGCGAAACAAGGGATAGCTACCAGGGCACCAAAATTGTTGGACTTGCTGTAGCCGTGAACCCAGAGTACGACGGCAAGGAAGATGCACGTCAGGGATAACAGTGCAACCACACCTGCCAAGTCGGATTCACTAGTCCCAAGGGTCATCGAACGAGGATTGGCTTACCCATCCACAGCTTACGAGCGGTCCTGAAGCTAAGAGCCATGATCGAACGGAACACGATGTCCTTTCGGGACTGGTCGATGAGTCCGGTGTACTGACATAACTTGTTCTGAGCTCGGGGTTGCGGCTGCCAGTGACAATGGCCTGCCAGCCGCTAACATAGGTCGCACCAAGGCACCGCCACTGCTATTCGTCAAACTGAACTTCGAGTTGATGTCTGACCACTGCTAGATGGCATCACCCAACGGTCAGCATTCCGAGCCTCTACTGAGAGCTATTGACCTACTAGATGACAGGATACGATACCTGGCACTTGTCCAACCACGCGGAGGACCATGGGGATGTCTTCGAACCCTCTTGTGAGCAGTTCCCCAGAATACCACCTCTTACTGCTCATGACATTTTGCTCAAGTCCGTTCTCGTGCCAAGGAATTCATCGAGTTCCATGATCAAGTCGAGGTGGGCCAACTGCCATGAATTATCGTGCATGTCCCTGACGCGTATAGCAGACCAGTGTCCACCTCTTGGACTCATTAGAGTCATTCCTATCTACCTTCCAGAGGGACCTGTCGGCCGTATCTGGTCAAATATCTGAACTCCAAGAGCGTAGCATCAACATCGACAACAGACTCAAGAGCCGTCGGGTACGTTGCCTCTCAATCTTTCCTTGTTCTCTTAGTAAACTTGCGCACAGAGAATCGAGAACCCCTTGTCAAGTCTCATATCAGACTTGACCATCCCGCCCACACTAGCAAATACATTACTCGACACCGAAGTCGGGGAAGCATGGATACCGGCGGTTGCTGACTTTGAAAGGCGGCTTGATACCGTACGCACACGGTCACGCGTCAAGGCTGCTAGAGACCTGGCGGATATTGCAGAGGCCCTCCGGATAGTCGTATGTTCAACTCTATCCGATTTTTCAAGGAAGCACTCACACAAACCTATAAGACAGCGACGAAACTTCGCGCCTTCTTCCTTGCGCTGTTGAACGCGATAAAGAATAGCGTGACGACCAATATGCAGGTGTTGCAGTCTTCCGGGTTCCTCAAATACCGTGCCTTGTTCGGTTTTTTGAAACGTCAAGCTGAACCCGTGGCGAAGGAGGTACAAGAATCGTATATCGCTGCTGCTCGCACATACTATGAGACTGCGCTTCGACGATATATTCGCAGTCTTGGTTGGCTAAGGGTAAGGTTTCGTTGTTATTAGCTGTCCATCCGCGATCGATAGTCTTCAGGCTCGGGTTGCTGAGAGGTTCGAAAATATCGCAACAATGTCAGCGGAGAACGATGGCATTCACGTAGACTTTGAGCGCTTGACCTACGCAAAGTTAGAAGGACCGGGTGTCATACTTGCGTACCAGGCTGACGATAAAGCTCATGTAAGTACATCGACTCTATCCTTTGATGTAGGAGCTAAGTTTCATCACAAGAAAGAGCCGCTTGAAGCCATCCTGAGATCCCTCTTCTTGGTTCTGATGGACAATGCGACAGCAGAATATTCATTTGTTGCATCGTTCTTCTTCGTCGAACCCGTGGGACCCCCGCCCTCCGCTACAGAGCTGGAAATCAGAAAACTCTCTATCACATCAGAACCTCAAGATCGTCAGGAGGTCGACGACAACGATTCCGCGGCAGGTTCAGAGGCGAGGACACCCGCCCCGAATACTGGAGGTGTTGAACCCCAAGGACTCGACCGTGTCGCCACCATGGACAAGGCTGAACAAACGGAGCTTAGTGCCATCTGGAAGAAGATTTTTGACCCTGTTCTGGAGTATACCAAGGCAGGTCATGGCCGTGTCAGAGCCAGGAGAGTGAAACTTGACAGTTTATTTTATTTTATTCATTATTTAGACATTCTTAGGTTCCGTCATCGAACCTCCACCACCTCCGGCTCCTCTTCTGACTATGGTCCGACTGACGGAAGCTGTCACTGCAGAGGTTCAGAAACGCCAGTGTTCACCTCTGGAGACCTTCTTCTTCACCATGCGCCTGCAGCTTTGGCCAGTATTCCAAAAAGTAATTTCGGAGCACTGTGATTCACTCAAGAAATTGTCGGAGCGTTCTAGCGGCTACTTCAGCAAGGCACCCGTGACAACGGACGCGTTGGTGGTGAACGTAAGTATCAAAGCGCTTCACCTACTGCCAGCCCGCCCGACCACCTGCAGATTTGCAAACGCTACATTAGCTTGTTCCAGTCGTTGGTCTTGCTGACCGAACAGAGTGAAGAGACCATGATATTCAGCAAGTGCGCTCTTGGTGTCATATACATGCATCCTATGGATTGACAACTTTCGTGGTAGCCTTTTTCGGCTTCAACAGGAGTTGAACAAGCTCATTCTCCAGCACACGGAACAGATCACAGACCCAGTCGCAAAAGCTACCAAGCAGTCCTCCATCTATGAGGTGCTCTTGCAAGGTCTAATTGTAAGTCCCCTCTGCAATGTCCAGCGTGCAGTATGTAAACATGTCTACGACAGAAGGGGACGCGTCTCACATCCCACCCTAAAGCTCGGGGTGAGCTCGACTTTTGGACGCAAAAGGAAGAGAGAGCTCGCAGGATTATCATTTCTGCGAGTAAAAGGAGACAGCCCACATGATAAATATGCTACTGTGTTTGTGTCCTTGGAACGGATCATAGCCATTTTTCGAGGATCCGAGTATAAATTAGCGAAAGATGCCCCCAACAATCATAATAGATGGCCAAGCGAAGTTTATGGACAGCAAAGGAATTAAGGAACGTTCGATGCAATTCAAGGGCCTGATAAAAGTGTAGTGGGCTTGGGGCTTTTTCAACGGGGGCAGATCACGGTGATTAGCACCCAGTGAAGAATGCCAAATACTGAGAACTTACCTGAGATCGGGCTTTTGCATAGATGGAAAAGACGCTTTTAACAGATTAGTGGTGCCATTGGGCTTCCCTATTCCAAGCTTATTCAGGACATCCCGCACTTCGCCCGAGCCAGCTGTCACTGCTCGCTTCTTGAATCTTGGCTTCGGCTTCGTTGGAGGACGGGGTGTTTGAAAATCAAATGATAACGCATGATCAAGTGTTGACACAGAGGGGGCGCGGACGAGGGTGGGGTTAGAAGCTCCTGCTCGCCCCTCTAGGGCTTCCCTTAGGTCGGTGACACCAACGCCACGTACAGATCTCGTCAGGCTCTGAAGGGAAAGGTTCTCAATCGCCATCAGTGCAGGTGACAGCTTAAGTAATGGAGATCCATTCTCCGTCAGGGGACGGTGTGTATTAGGTCGTTCGAGGGCTAACGCGGAATCAGTGATTTTACAAATACGTAGGAGAGTTTTGGAGCTCACAGTCCTTTAGGGCGGCTTCCGCAGACCATGGAGCAGTCAACCTGCGTAACAAGCCTTGCCGATCCAAGCCGGTCGCCTCCTGAACGTTTTTGGAGGAAACGATCAACGAGAGTGCTTCTTCAGCGTTCACATGTGACCATTCAACCATCATCTCTGGTTCCGTAACCGGAGGGAACATAACCTGCTCTTCTGATGGGCGTAAAACACCGGGGGTAAATGCTGCTACTTGAGGAAGAGCCGCAGAACCGTGCGATGAAACGAGTGCCTATGTGAGACCTAATGCATTAGCACTAAAGTAGAAAAGCTTTGCGCCGCCCTTACGCTTTCTGCGAGTTTGATCAGCTCAGCACACTCCCACACTTGGCCAATAACAAGCCAAACACGGGCAACAACTTCCTTCACCGCTTTGACACGTTGTCGAGCGGAAAGATCCGACTCGTCGTCAACCTTGGCAACCGCGTCTAGTGAGAGGAGCATGGGGATTCCAGTTAAAAGGCCCCGGATGGGAAGCTCTTCATGGATGGCAGTGAGAACATGGAGAATGAGTGCATGATCCGATAAAGAAGCGAGGCTTGCAGATGAGACCTTCTGAGGAGTACATTCTAGTAACCTCTGGGTGTTGGAAACTTTCCGCGACCGCGTGATGGTACCCGCAGAACGGCGAGAGGAAGACGGTCGAGATAGTTGTATCTCTGCAATTTCCATGCTTTGCCCGGGTGGGTCAGTGCTTGGGGTCGTAGAAGAGACCCCTAAGGATGCGAGGTCGCCATTCAACGAATACGCTGGAGATGGAGAAAGGTCGGTGACAGACCCAAGCGAGGACGAGGTGGCCAGCATGAATAGATATGTATGGGTAGCGTGTAATGACCGTGTGCCAGGATCACCGAAGAGTAGTAGGCTGATGTTGTTCGCCTGGATAGGGGAAATTTCTTCTGTCGCTTGCCTTGAGCGTTTGATACCACCTGGGCCGCGTTTTGCAAATTCTTGACGCAAGTATGTGACGAGCGTATGAGCGTAGTCACTTCTCACTGCGTAATCATCATCACACAGAAGATTCAGCGTTTCATACCATATCTCTCCGGACACTCGCCTCCGCTGCGGAGCCGGCGGACTTGGTGACAAAGTACCGCTGCTCAGTAAGAATGAATGCTCAGGAGACATCATGGTCTTATCATGGTCATCCTTGCTTGCTGCGCCGGCGACTGTGATAAGACCCGAAAGCCCAGCTAACAAGCATCTGATTGCTTGTGACCGCCGTTTGTTGTAGTCGTCTCTCTCTAGGAATGGCGAGCCATGAACCTCGACCGTCACAAGACGACTGATGAGTTCGCTGGCCAGATCCTGGATCTGGTCAGAATAGTAGACATGAGTGCCAAGGGAGCCGATGCTCTCCACCAACAAAGGAAGTAAATCGTTGTCGGGGTTGACTGAGACTGTGCGGAGGACCAGTGTAATGAGGTTAGATACAATATCTGAGGTCGAGAGGTTGACCAAAGGGATTGGTGAAGTGAAGACTGTGGTGAGCATCTTTGTCAAAGTCCTCTGTTGATGAGTAGAAACCGGAGTATCGTGTGTCTCAAGTAGCCGCTCGACTAGCCGGGATGGAATGGCATATCGATATTGGTATTGTGACCATTCGCACGCTTTCCGAGCAAACCAGCGGCATTGATCCACCTTGTGCCAGAGCTGTGAATCGTCCATGGTCTCAAACGCTGCCTGCAATATAAGACCAATTTGTGCAGCATTCGAGTGCCGCAAAAGCAGGGAGAAAGCACGAAGGGATGTTGTGAGGACGTCCGCAGACGAAGGGCCAGATTCGCCGTCGACGTGAACATGAATAGATGCGGCCCTCCTTTGATCAGGGGGACGGGTGCGAAATTCTGCCATGTAGACTGACGGTGTACCGTCCTTGATGGCCGAGGCGCTGCAAGTTTGGAAGGGTAAGCTGTAAGGCACTGGTCATGCGGAACATGGATCACGAATAACGCACCATTCATCGAGAGACTTGGGATCTGATTGCAGAATATGAAATAGGAGAGCGTGAATGATCGGGGACACCTGTGACTTGAACTGAGTGGAAGAGAAATATAAAGCATCCGAGTTCACTACGCCGGTAATTGCGGCTAGGCCGACGAGACGTGTCCTGGACATTGAATTGGAGTTGGAAGTGGAAACGCATAGAGACAAATTTTACCTATTTCTTAACTCGTAATCGACGGATTTTATCTCGGCGGTGGACTGTTTTGCGAAGTGAGCGAGGACCACGAGGTAATTCTGAGTCATTTCGGGATCTACGCCAATGGCATGACCATCGGTATATGTGTACCACGCAGTGAGCTATACAGAGTTAGATGGAGTGTGGGGGGGGGACGGGGGGGAGATACACACGACGCTTGCTGCACGAGCAGAGATCTCGAGGTCAGAAGAGACACGGTCGAGAGTGATTCTGAGACAGGAGAGGAGGGAGGGAGAAAGGAGGGAAATGTCGCGGCGACATTCGATGGCCAAGGCGCGGAGGATGGCGAGAGTGATGAGGAGGGAACTGGAAGGAGGGTGAGCGAATACTAGTTGGCTGTCTTGAATGCTCACGCTCGTGCACGTGGGTTTGCGAGAGCTTTGTGACACTCTGATCTGGCGTGTTTCTCCAACTCGGCGCCGAGCTTGTGTATTTTGCCTGGACGGTTAGTTGCATAGTAGGTGAGACGAGACAATTCGTGTGCGTTCGGACGATACTCTGGGCCTGCGGAGGGAAGAGCGGACGAAGGGGGGTAGCAGGCGGCGACGAGGGACACGTGATTGGGAGTGAAGAGTGGCATCAAAAGCGAGACAAAGTCAGACGTGCGCCGAGTGCACGACTAGTACAAACACCGTGGGAACTACTCGCTGTCCTCCCCAAGCCCATCAAACTTTCCCCAGTCGAACCCAGCTGGATCCACGACGACCTCGTCGAGCATCCCAACGACCTCCCCATGCGACCGCATCCACTGCTTGCTGATCATCCAACCAGCGACTCCCCTTGGCGGTATCAGTATCCCCTCCTTCGGCGGACCACGCAACCGCTCTCTCCGTCCCACCCCTCGTCGAGGACGCTGTGTGTTATCTGCCTTGTCTTCTTCGTCCAACGCGTCGAAAAACCGCTGCAAGCGGAGGCTCCGCCACGGAAAGCCTCGTATTCGGAAGACCGTGGTCCGCGTGCCGGCGGCAGTGTCCTCTTCAACCTCCGACTCCTCTGACGACATGCATTCAATTTGCAGTGCTCCATCAAACGTTACATGCTCAAACGCCGCCATCTTATTCCGTGCGTCCGAGCGGTTCCCAAGTTTCTTGCAGACCAGACTCTCAGCGAGACCATGCATGCCTAGTAACTCCGTAAACATACCACTTTGCGTCGACTCCCTCGCCGCGCACGCTGTGCCTTGAGGTCTTCGCGTTGTTTGTGAGCTTGTGCGGCAGAATCATCCCTTTGCGCCTTGAATTTCTGTCGAAACGTCACAAATGCCTGATCAAACACCGCATCCAACGTCTTCTTTCCAAAGTCCCTGTCCGGCACGTGCTTGTACAACTTCCGATTCGCTTTGAGGTCTTTGAGGACTCGCTCCTTCATGCGTCCGTTATGCACCGACTGTCTCGGCGTCTTATCCCATACAAATCGAACAGGTTCCTCGGGACCCAGCGGCGTGCCTTCTACATGACTGTCTGGCAAGTCTTTGTCCGTTTCGAGCATCATGACACGCAACAAGTGATTGCGCATCGCGTGCTTGATAACGCACACAGTATGAGCAACGACATGCTGATCCACTGAAACCAAGACGGAATTACCTGAATGGTGAGACAACGTGTGTCGTGGTGATTTTTCCTACGCACACGATACTGGGGAGGTGGTGAGTCGTCATCGGTGTTCGGCTCTTCCTCCGTGTCCGATCTTGCTGTAGATTGCCCCAGTTCGTTGCGAAGAGACAATAATGGATTTACATTGACAAAGCGAGTAGAAGTCAGTAACGGCGACGGGAGGTAAGCAGCTGACGTCGATGCTTCCGCGGAATCGCGTATGGGATCCGTCGACGGTCCGGCGACAGGTTGACCCGCTGCTGGAGAGGACTGTGTGGCAGGAGTTGAGGGATGCGATAGAGTGGGGGAGGTACTCGGAGTCGGCTGCTGTGGCGAGGACACGAGCGAGGCATACTCGAGCTGCGAATGGTGTGACAGCACAGGATTACTCTGAACATTCACAGAAGCTCCAACCGCTGACGAGGACGCGGGGCTACTGAAAGCCACACGCGCTTTCAGCGCAGTGATCTCTTGCCGCATCTCGAGCATACGACGTTCCATTTCCGCCTGACCGAGTCTATATTTGGCTTCTTGCTCCTGTTCCCAAGCAATCCTCCGCTTGCGCTCTATTTCTTGTGCCTCCCTCGTTGAAGCCAGGAAGCGCAAGAGCTCTTGCACCGCATGGATTCCACCGCTGTGTGGGTTGGTGGAACGTGCAGGAACATGGCCGCTGCGAGCACACTGAGTCAAGTATGCAGAAGATACATACGCTGGTTGCTCACATTGGTGGAGTAGGTGGTCCGGCAGGTGGTCCGGCAGGTGGTCCGGGTGGTTCAGAGATAGCTAGTTCGAGTTCACTACGATGCGGAGCTTGCTGCGGTGCAGCCGATTGTAGGGCAGGCGGCAGTCGTTGGTTTCCCAATAGATGTGTTGGCCTGGATCTCGGTTGGGCATAATACGGGTTAAGAGCATCAGAGAGCTCGCTGGTGGGCATAGTAGTCAGCCCGATTAGTGCAATATTCGTGGCATCAACCTCTGCAAGGAGGTGTTTGCATGTGTTTGATTTAGAGGGTCTTGCCTAACAAGGCACAACCAGAAAGACGCGTCAGCCGAGCACATACACACTGACGAATCGTCGGCGTCCAACGACCATGGACGACATAGGAAACCTCATTGGAAATCAGATGAGGGCCAACATGCGCGGCCCAGTCGACACTACCGTCCCGGATAAGTGAGTCGTCCCCACCCCCCTGACGCATTGCGTTCATGTAGGATTACAGTGGAGAAGTCATTCATATCTCATCGTTGGCGCTGTTGAAGGTGCACAGCAACTCATTCACTGATGTGTGAATGCTTATTCTCTTGAAGATGCTGAAGCATGGACGTGCTGGTGTTCCTATGGAGGTCATGGGCCTCATGCTCGGGGAATTCGTCGACGAGTACACGGTGCAAGTCATCGACGTCTTCGCCATGCCCCAATCAGGCACGACAGTCACCGTCGAATCCGTAGATCATGTCTTTCAAACAAAGATGGTCGATATGCTGAAGCAGACCGGCCGGTGAGCAGTCCTCGTTGCGTGTCTGCTTTCATGTTCATCGAATCCGTGTGCATCAGACCTGAGATGGTTGTTGGGTGGTACCATTCACATCCAGGGTTTGGGTGCTGGCTATCGAGTGTCGACATCAACACACAACAAGTAAGACTGTCGTTGATCGGCCATGCACGATCTCACTTTTCGCCATAGTCGTTTGAACAAATGCAAAATCGCTGCGTTGCAGTGGTGATTGATCCCATCCAGTCTGTGAAAGGCAAGGTAGTCATTGATGCCTTCCGTCTCATCAACCCCCAAACCGTGCTTGCGGGTCGGGAGCCACGGCAAACAACATCCAACATTGGACACATCAACAAGCCTTCGATCCAGGCACTGGTTCATGGATTGAACCGCCACTATTACTCTATTGCTGTCAATTACCGCAAGACCGAGCTGGAGCAGGCAATGCTGATGAATTTACATAAGCGGAACTGGACAGAAGGTCTAAAGCTTAAAGATTTCTGTTCTCACAAGGAGAGCAATGAAGACGCTATCAAGGTTAGTTCCAATCAGAAGTTTCTGTGGATTGGGATGAAGTGTTTGCGCCGCAGAAAATGCTTACGCTATCTGAGGGATACAACAAATCCGTGCAGGAGGAATCCACGCTTTCTGCAGAGAAATTGAAGACTCGTCATGTGGGGAAGCAGGATCCCAAACGGCATTTGGAAGAGACGGTGGAGAAGGCGATCGGGGATCAGGTTGTGCAAAATTTGGGCACGATGCTGCTGGCGGAACTATAGAGATTGTGTACCAGGGCTTACAATGAGTCCGACGAGCGCGTTACCCTCGTGACCATCATCTTGCTTACGGGGATCTGGTTCGGTTAATTGTCCTTGGCGTACGGGTTACGCGGTCAGACGCCAAATCAATTTGGACACGGTAACACCGACGAGTACAATGCAACAGTGTGATCCACAAGTATTATAGCTGCCCTGGTTTGGGCATCATGCGGGGATTATAAAACAAAGGAATGACGCCCATCATCTTGGCACGGCGGATGGCCTTCCCTAGCCTGCGCTGCGTCTTTGTTGTCAGGCGCGTTTGTGTGCGAGGTCTGATTTTACCGAGCTCAGAGACGAATGTAGCGAGCAGGGTTGAGTTGCTCGTCTCCCAGAGAGGGTCTATGCCAAACTCGCGGAAAATGTCATACTGGAACGCCTCTTTCCGGCCGGGTGCTACCAGGGGAGGTGCAGTTCTGATGTTCCTTGGCTGAAACCGGTGCTTGTACGACCAGTAGTGGGGGCGAATGAACTTTGGGGGCTGTTAGCGGTGTGTGAAGAGGGAATGCGCGGGCGTACCAGGCCAGGAGCGAATTTTCTGCGGAGACCAGTTGCTTGCCATTGGGCGCCCGGGTCTTCGGAGGCTGTGGGTGGTGAGGAACGGTGGACAAAGGGGCAAGGGAGACATACTGCGCGCGTCTTCTGCCTGGCCGAGGATGTCATGGAGGTGTTTCTGGTCGCCCCTGAGGGTGGAAGAACAGCGGAGAGCGGAGAGACGCGGGCGAGTTTGCGCCAGAGCGCGGGCGGCGAGGTCGACGATGAGCATGACACTCAGAAAGGGTGGCTTACATAATAGAATTAAAAATGGGGGATAGTGGGCAAGACCCCGGAAAGTCTCGGGGTGGATAATAAAAATGAAATGAATGGGCGAGATTGAAAGGACGCCGAGACATTGGGAGCATCGCCCGCCCTTCACTTGGTCACTGCTCGCCGTCACCGCCGTCACCTGATGCTCTCTGTCGCCCTCCTTCTCCCCCCGCCCCACCCTCTCTGATCCATCTCCTTCGCTTTCTCTACATGTCCGACGTCTCCCGTCGTCAGGCCCCGAGTCCCCTCGTCTTGACCACCGATGTCAATCAGCACTCCACCACCACCACCTCCTCCCTTGGTTCCGGCTCAAACACCGTATCCATGCCCTTTGTCCGCAGACATGTCACTCGTCGTCTCAGGACAGCCAAGGCAGACTGTGACAAGGAGCTCCGTAGAGTAATCAACAATATCACCACATTCTTCGAGGAGAGGCTCCATGAGGGTGACCTGGACCGCGACGTGGATCGCGACTCCTGCCGTGATCGTGACCCCGACCACGACTCCCAGTACGGCGACAACGAGTCCCTCCACGACCCCCTCCTCTTCCAGCCTCGTCCCGCCTCCCAGGCAGACGATTATTCCGACGGTGGCTACGAGGCTGAACAGGAGGGCCGTCATAGTCGTCAGCGTGCGTCTCCAGAGAATGGCACTTACTCCTTTCCTGCTCTGACTCATCAGACCTCGTCCCCGGGTCTTCTTGCAGCATCCATCTCCTCTTCTTTCAGCCCCTCCTTGCGCAGACAAAACACCAATCCCTGGGAAAAGTCTACTCCCACTCCTCCTTCCTCTAGCGCCGGGCCTAGTCCTGTCGTTCCTTTTACAGCACTCTCCGATACAACTAGTCCCCGCAGACAGTCCAATGCCATCCCTCCCACGGCATGGCCATCCCAAACCCTCTCTTCCCGCAGACTTTCACGCACAGTCCATATTCCCGTACGCCCCGTTAGATCCGGTCAGAGTTCACGTTCCACATCCAGATCCCGATCTCCCCTGCCTCCTGCCACAACCCATGGCAGCTTTTCTGACGTACTTCCGGTTTCTACTGTCAATCGCCGTTCCTCACGGATACTTGTTGATGACCCCATTGATCCTATCATGACCGCGCTCTACGATCTCATAGGCGTTGCAACCGATGTCACGGAAATGTCCACTGCGCAGCTCACAGCCCAACCAAAGGTCTGCGAGTCCCTCGTTCAGCGTGTCCAGCACATCGGAAAAGCCTGGGACGATCATCCAGATTGGCACGGACGAAACTGGTACGTGCAGGTCTTACTTGCCGTCGCTAGCCTCAGTCGGGTCGTGGAGTGGTGGGAAGCGGAGAAGCAGTTCTGGAATTTCGACGACCATAACGAGGATGAACAAGATGAGCCTCTCATGTTCGTGCTCAAACCCTCGGAAGAACAGCCTCCAGCACCGACGCCGACTACTCGCGGACATAAGGACGAGGCGCCGTTGCGCGTGTCTCTCGAAGACGAACATCGTTTACGAATGAGTCGGGCGGTCAGTCAGGGCAGGCGTTCAAGGGACGAACACTCAAAGGAACTCATGCGAAGCTCAACCTCCCCGGACCCCTCATCTCGCACGCCCAACAAACTACCAGATCATAGCGAATCTGCTAGAGTTTTGGCTACCGAGCGCCTGCGTCTTCAGGCCGAAACTGCTCAGAACCAGAATATCATTATGGAGCTCAGTTTGGACGGGGATCACTTCATCTGGGTAAACTATGCGTGGAGAGTTGTTATTGGGTAAGATCTCAGTCTTTGGCCTGCTCACATCCATCTGACGTTTGATATTATTAGAACTGAACCAACAGAACTTTCTGGGACACGAATATCACACTTACTTGCGCCGTCGGATTGGACCCTTTTCAAGGATGCAACTCAGCGTCTTCAGCAAGATGATTCACACACAGTCGAAGTTAGGTTTCGGCTGCAAGTTCAACCTGACGGCCATCAAGAACCTCTCGCGAACGGTGTCCTTTACCAACAGATGGAGGGCAAAGGCATGCTCATGATTGACCGCGAGGACGCGCAACCCTCTCACACGATGTGGGTTGTCAAACCCATTGCTCCTTCGCGGTACGAGTACCCGTCTCCCTCCATTATCCTGGAATCTGGGGAAATTGGTCAAGAGTCCCTGCCAGAGGAAGCACACACAGCAGAGCATATGGCCGATGAGCCTGTGACACCCTTTTCCTTCACGCAACCCATATCCACCGAACCTATTCTGTGTCGCATCTGTGAGTGCCATATCCCGCAGTGGTACTTTGAGAAGCACAGCGAGACTTGTGCGGAGGTACACCATCTTGAGGCAGAAATTTGCGAGTGCAACGAATCCATTGGTGAGCTCAAAAACACTATCAAAGAGCTTTTACTCGCATTGGAGACCTCGTCGCCGGCAATGACTCCCGAATACCGCGGAGTACCCATCTTCTCCCCATCCACATCACCCAGTATGTCAAACCCTCTTCAGCTATTCCGGACAAACAAAATGCAGCGTGTCGGCGTGAAGAAGATGCAGCGTCGGCTGTTGGAACAATTGGATGATATTTTGCAAGTTGCGCTGGAAGTTACCATTCCCTCCCTTAAGGAGGAGGA
This sequence comes from Rubroboletus satanas, assembly GCA_038090635.1. Classification (NCBI taxonomy): domain Eukaryota; kingdom Fungi; phylum Basidiomycota; class Agaricomycetes; order Boletales; family Boletaceae; genus Rubroboletus; species Rubroboletus satanas. The sequence goes on from JBBPNB010000023.1 coordinate 26,218, forward strand.
GTCGAAAGAACCTATCGAGCGACAAAGACTGCTCTCCCCGACCTCGGAGCGGAAGATGTCTCAAGTGCGAAACTGGTGCAAACTGACAATAGAGGATGCCGCGTTGAACCAACTAGTCGAGGATGCCGAGCGCATAATGCGACAAAAGGTGGACAACGTTGTCCGTTTGCAGAATACCATTCGATACTCGGAGAAGATATGGCACGAATGGAAGGAGAGAGTGGAAGAAAGTCTGGCGACCGTCGAATATGAAGAGGAGAGTGGCAACGAAAACGATCTTGTGCCCATCGGCGGTGCGACACCCGAAATAATGGAGGAAACTGCGTTACCTCAGGCTACATCAGAGAGTGCTTCTATCAGCTCTGTCGACGATATATTATCATCTGGTCCTACGCCTGTGGCCCCTTCGTCCCCCATTCCCACCATGCCAAACGAGAACCGGCAACCGGTTTCCATGCCCGTTCCTACTTCAATTCCACCAACTTGGCAGATGATGAACAAAATGCCCACCCGGTCCTCGACGCCATCATCCATATCGTCTCCTCTTGCTCTGGCACAACCGATCACTGCTTCTGCGTACCCGGATGACTGCCCACCCTACATGGATCTCAATGAAGTTCCTGATGAGAACGGCACTCTAAGGGCCCGTCGATCTACCAACAACCTCCTGGAACCACGACTTCTAGTCACTCCTCCGCTGTCACCTAGTATTCTCCCTCGGGATGCCCCAGCTGCCACTCGCCGTGGACACCGACGACATTCCACTGTCAATCCGATGTTCAGTCCAACATCGTCCAATACACCTCTATCTCCCCGCCAGCCATCCGCGGCGCCACTATCCCGTTCTACACCAACGTCCATCAAGGATTTTGACATCATCAAGCCGATAAGCAAGGGTGCATTTGGTTCGGTTTTCCTTGCCAAAAAGAAGGCTACAGGCGACTATTATGCGATCAAGGTTCTCAAGAAAGCTGACATGATCGCGAAGAACCAAATCACCAATGTGAAGGCAGAACGGATGATCCTCATGAAGCAGGCGGAGTCGCCATTCGTAGCGAAATTATACTTCACTTTTCAAAGCAAGGAGAATCTTTACCTCGTTATGGAGTACCTAAATGGCGGTGACTGCGCTGCTCTCATCAAGTCACTGGGGTCGCTGCCGGAAGAATGGACACGTCAGTACATTGCGGAAGTGGTCTTGGGTCTCGAGTACCTTCATGAACGGGGCGTTGTTCATCGGTAAGTCCAAGCTTGTTGTTCGTATATAAACAGCCAACCTGACAGATCATTGTCAAACAAGGGACCTGAAGCCGGATAACTTGCTCATCGATCAGCACGGGCACTTGAAGCTTACCGATTTCGGACTGAGCAGGATTGGTCTCTTAGGTCGACAAACCCGAGAAGGACCTATGGGCATGGGACTTCGCCATCGCACGAGGTACGATTCGCGGTCTCGGCCCCCTTCCCTGGATTCAGGTTTCCTTGCTTCTCCTATGTTGCCGTCCGACGGAGGTTCGTATTTTGGGCAAGGAGCGTATCCCGTATCTCGGAGTGGAGCGTCGTTATTACAGTTCCCCGCAGACGACATCAGCGAGTCAGGCAGTGGTTCCGAGTTGATGCCAAACTTTTATTCGAGACGGAGCAGGGCCGCAGACAGTCCTTTACAATCGTTCGCCACGGAACTTACCACAGATCTTCGATCGCATTCGGGCGGCAACACCCCTCCCGGGGAACAGAAGTTCGTCGGCACGCCGGACTATTTGGCACCCGAGACAATACTAGGTCTTCGCGGTGACGACGCTGCTGTTGATTGGGTGCGGATCTTCACATTGTCCTCGAATGCGTACAGTTACTCATTGTCGTTTAGTGGGCTTTAGGGGTCATCACATACGAATTTTTGTATGGGATCCCACCGTTCCACGCCGAAACTCCGGAAAAGGTATTTGAAAACATACTCTCGGGACAAATCGAGTGGCACGAAGATTGGGTAGACTTCTCGGACGAGGTTAAGGATTTTATGCGAAGACTCATGGACATCAACCCCGCGACACGATTGGGTGCCAACGGTGCCGATGAAGTTAAAAACCACCCCTTGTTGGAGGGGATTGAGTGGGATAAAGTCACTTCGAAAGAAGCTGCTTTCATACCGCAAATCTCGGACCCGGAGTCGACGGATTATTTCGATCCCCGAGGAGCGATACCTCAACTGTTCCATGACGACGACATTGCTATCACGAACGCGGAGAGCCCGGCCACCAACCTGGCCACCTCACAGCCAAACCCCATTCCCTTACCAAGCAACCGAGACTCGGCTCCCTCTCCAGCCAGCGATGACTTTGGGTCTTTCAGTTTTAAGAACTTACCGGTCTTGAAGCAGGCAAACGACGATGTGATTCGCAAGCTCAAGACAGATCAGCTAGCCCCCATCAGCCATACCTTGTCCGACCCAACGAGCATGAGCACGCGAAGGCGTAGTCTATCACAGCGCCATAAGAAGCCTCCGAGCGTTGTGACGACTATGGACCCAAAGACCATCTCTCAAGGCCCTCCTTCACCGTCGACGTCGTCGTCGTCGATCGCTTCCTCGCCGTCAAGAGCAAGCATACCACCGTCCACACCAGGGAGTAGTTCTGGCAATCATACCCGCAAACCTTCGGAGTTTGGCGCAATCGAGAGGTTCAAACTGAATCACCTTGATGGCGTCGAGCGCAGAAACACGATGCCGAGCCGATTACGAACTGCGTCTATTTCGAGTAGTGCGGGCGATGGATCAGGCTCTGACAACTGGCCTTCCTCAGCAGGGCAAAGTTTAAGTCAGTTCGAAGTGACGCCTCCTTCGTCAGTTCATTCTGTGGATTTGCGCAAGGGACCGGATCCCACGGATCGTGCTGTGACCTGCTTACTGGCTGAGGACAATCCTATCACAGCTAAGATAATAGAGACGTTGCTCATCCGTCTTGGGTGTCGTTGCGTGGTAGTTGCTAACGGCTCTGAAGCGATTGGTGTTGCAATGGGCGACATCAGTGAGTTGCTATAATTTGGAAGAAATCTAAACTAAGCGCCCCACAGAATTCGACTGTATCCTGATGGACCTCCACATGCCAGTCCGTAAGTGTATCTATCTTTGCCGTAACTGCATCTGCTGAGGTTGAGAGATCCGTAGTGGATGGTGAAAGTGCTGCTCGGTATATCAAGAGCACAAACAACAAGAATACCAACACCCCGATTATCGCTGTTAGCGCCTACAGCACCGGAGACGAGCAGAATGGCTTGTTTGCAGCTTCCCTTTCTAAGCCGCTGCAAAGAGCGGATCTGCTGGCGGTGATGCGGAAGTTGGGATTTAAGACCTCTGCTGTCCAGGGTGTTTCGCACCCTCCTGTTAAATTCATTTCTTCTCGTGTGTCATGACCTTTGATGCGTCTGTTGTGCATTCTTGGTTTTCATTTTATTTCTGCTGCACGTACACCATATACTCATACACCATGCCATCATTTCAACATTCTTCTCGACTTCAGGTCTTCACAAGCACACTCATCAGCATGATTTCTCTCAGCGCTTTGCTCTCCTTTGCATATTGTACGTTAGAGTATTGTTTTATCCCAACGTTGTACCTCTCGTGTCGAGCAATGGTTGATTGTCCGAGTCGCTGCGGCTGGTATGAGCTAAAAGTCAAAGGGACGATAACTCAAGCGAGGTGGGCGCCGTTGGCTGTTCAGCATGTGCCTTTGCGCTGCTCTCACCCGTCCCACTGCCATCCTGACCTCCTCGTCCATCGTTCTCCGGACAATCCAACCAGCACTGTCGAGCTCGACTCAGGCACGACGTGACGACTCCATACAAGTACTTGATCACCCACGGGCGGTGCTCCTCTTACCCTATCGCTAACAGTACTTGGTCCAAGTCTTGCTAGGTCTTTCTCAGCGATGCAATCCTACAACCATCCAGGTACGAACATCGTCTTCACTCTCTTTCGACCCAGTCTACCCTCTCCTTAGCCTGGCAGTATTCTCGCTCACCCCATCATGCTGTGCCCCTCGAGGTCCCACCTTCACAGTTCACTCCCCGCCCTCCCAGACCCCGGCACACAAGCATGTCGGACCCATCGCCCTATATGCCAGAGACGACGATCAACGCGCCGCAGCAATTTATCCCACCGAGTCTTGTTCCCGGCCAGCAGCGCGCAAAAATCTGGGACAAAAGTGCTGCCCAGCGGCCGCGCACCAACTATGGCCCGATGACTTCACCCTACCACTCACCGCAACGTTCGTCGCTGTACGGCGACTATTTCTTTACGCAACCCAAAGCTCCTCTTCCTCTGCCACCCCCCCTCCCCCAGAAGCCGCAAGCGCTACTCAAACCCCTGACCAACCCGTTACCGCCGATCCCGCCCAAACCGCCAGCGCTGGTTATCGCTCCTGCCTCGAGAATCCCGCTCTATCCTACATCGATACCACTACCCATGGCCGGTCCATCTACGCAGCCCCCTGAACCTATAGCATCGGAGACCGTACCTCCCCCCGACGAGAAGGAAATTGAACTTGCGCTCACACTTTCCGCGTCGGAAGCTCGGAAACGTGAGCAAGAATTGATCGACCAGGAAGAGGAGGAACTCGCAAGGGCCCTGGAAGAATCACGACTATTGTCCAACAGCGTCTATTCTCTCGATGAGCGATCACCGTCCACTTCCACCTCCCCTCGACCACCATCCATTGATCGGGCATCCATCTCTGCAATAAAGGCCTCTGCGCACCCTCCGGAAGGCGAAAGTTGGCTACACATGATAACCCCGACGCCGTCGACTTCGTCACAGTACTCTTCCCTAAACGAAGATTTCTCCTCTTCACATTCCTCCGTAAATCAAAACGAGTCCAATGACGACCCAAGTGATTTTCCTCGAGGGACACCGAGTGACGGCCAAATTTTGCACATTTCCCGGGATACCTTATCTCCAACGCCCCCCCTGTATGCTAACGTTGTTTCTAACTTAGTCCGAAGCCCTCTTCCTGCCTCTTCCCCGAGTCATTCGACTGTCACACCCTCCTCGTCCTCAGCCACTTCCACTACATACCTGCAAAGTGATTATACACCCTCCTCGGACCGCGTCCCCAGTTCGCCGTCTTTATCACAGACTCACTCAAGTAGTAGCGAACAATCGCCAATGCCACCCTTTGTCTCGAGAGCGAGTTGGTCTTCGGTTTCGTCCGAAAACAGTACGTCCGCCGGGCGTTCCCTGGGTAGCGAACTCCTTCCTGCTTCCTCTGGGTATAAATCTCCGACACATCCACCTGCGAGTCCTGACCTTTCTCTCGGGTCCTCCGCCAGCCTGGATCCGCTTGATGAAGAAGTTGAAGAAGAGGTGGATACAGAACCAGGTCCATCCACACGATCGGTTGTCCCGCTGACAGCAAATCAATATGTTGAACGAGAGATGCTCATAGGTGTTTGTATGTTTCGACTCTAAAGTACATCTCACACCTTTTTTGACACCGTCGTTTAGCTTTGGGCTTTACTCTTCCAGTTATCTCGACGGAGTTACTGCCTATGGCTAATTTGATGCCAAACGTGATTACTCTTCCTTATGGCAAAGCGCCTGTTTTCCATTTTCAGGCCCCCAGTTGGCGAAAGTTGCTCAAGTTGATGGCTAGACTGAGCGGCACCCGCGTAGAGCCTACCGTAGGAGCGCTCAGCGTCGCCAAACACGATCTCAAACTGCGAACTGTGATTCAGTTTGTCAAGGTGTGTCAAGACATGTGGAATAGAGGACTGTTGTGCTCATGATCGGGCCTACCAAGATCCATCACTCTGCGTCTGAATGGAGAACAGTACTTTATCTGACAACAGACTACCCTATCCCTTCTAACCTGCCCAATTCGCACAAGTATACTAACGGCGATGTCAGCGCCCTACCGTATTCGTATGCGCTGTCGCCACTCCCGACTCTTCTTCGCGATGGTTCTGAGTCACATATGGCCAAATATTATGTTGTACCATCGACGGCAACAACCCCATATCCCAACCTCCCAATTAATTTCCCCAACCTTGCGATGTATCTGCAATCGGCTGTGCAAGACTCGCGTAGAGCTGCCAACGATAGCTCGAGCGGGTTACGAAAGTTGGCACAGTATATCGACAACTGCTATCAGACAGAAGCGGAGCGCATTGCCCCGATTGATCAGGAGGTAGTTTCAAAGAGGGGGGTCGGGGGCATGATCAAGCGTGTCATGGGAAGAAACAAGTCAAATAAGGGGAGCATAGGGAACGAGGAGATATATGACCTTGTGACACCCTTTGTGTCGGATGAATGGGGTTGAGTTTGTAGTGATTTCGATATCGTTGCAGTAATGTTATTGCGTGCGAGTTACGTTTGCAAGGTCATCTCAACTCGGACTTGATGTCGACCGTGAGCCAGCCCGAAGCAACACCAATCATTCCACCTCTGTCCGCCGAGGAAGAAGGTATGTATGCCATGCCCCTTGACGCCTTTACCCCAATAACTCCCCCCTTCAGATGCCATCATCCACACCCGCATCACCAACGATGAACGGGCTCTCCGCCGCATCGTCAAAAAGTTCCACAATTACGCCTCACTCGCACACACCCCATTATTACCACCTACCCACGGTGGGAGCGTTGATGATGCTCGGGAGGCTTTCTTGGTCGAACTGGCCTCTTTCGAGTTGGCACTAAAGAAAGGCCTGATGATTTGCGAGGCTGAGTCAAGGGAGGTAGAGGAGTATCAACGGGAGCGGAATAGAATTGGTGAGTGCTTCTAGGTCCACTCACATTTTCTCTCTCTCGAACATACAAACCTCTCCTCCCCTTCCTAGAGCAGGAACACGATCTTCTCCGCAGCCAAATCAGCGAACTCAAGGTTGCGTTGGAACACGCGCAGATGGAACGTAGGCGGAAGATGGAGTACGATTCGATCGCAGAAAAAATAAACACACTCCCCAGTCGCGATGAATTGGAGCGGTACGTGTCCCCCATGAATGTCTCCTCTCCTCACATGATGGTGTCCTAAGACGCGTTCCGCATTCGAGGTCGATTCTGGCGCTGGAAAACGACATGGCGGCAATTTTGTCAGAGCATGAAACGCAGGAACGCATCATCAGAGGGCAAAAGTCGGCTCTGGATAATATCGTATTGGATCTCAGCTCCCTCCGCCTAATGGGAAAGGACAAGGAGAGCACGGTGTCACGTTTAGCCACCCCAATGCCCACACCTGCCGCCGATTCCATTGATGCTGACGAGGACGTTCGAGGGACCCCACCAGTCGATGATGACAAGCACGTAGAGGGTATTGAATCCGGTGAAGTTGCTGAGAAAGAGGACGGGGAAGATATCGACTCGCTTGATGTTCCGCTGTCTTTGAAACTGAATTCTTCGATCAAAGATGCAGCTTCACATTCAGGAACTCCACTGTCGTCGCAAAGAGAAATACACTCAAGAAAAGATCTGACATCGTTCAATCAAGTCGAAGATGACGACATCGAAATGGGAGAGGTAGCAGAGGACCCGAAGCAAATAAAGATGAAGAAAAAAATTAGAGAAGAGTTGGAAGAAGGAGAGGCGAGTGACTCAAGTAGTGCACTGTCCGATCCTCCGGACGATTGATGCTATCGTGCGTTATGTATTTCTGTTGCATTGTCAGGGATCCATAGTCTGCTGTGGTAGATTTACTTCTACTGTCATCAAATCCCTAGCGCAAATAATCTCGCCCGTGAACTGTTCCTTCGCTAAATCTGCTATCGCCTTCATTGTGGTTCTCGCCTCCGCATTAACGTCGTCGTTCCCGGGGTATCTAGGTGAGAAGTGATTCAAGACTAGCCTTCGTGCACCGATTCGTGTCGCAAAGGCGGCAGCCATCTGCGGAGTTGAATGACCCCTAGACTTTGCCCTTGCCTCGACGCTCTCGAACGTATCCATATGTTTGGTAGTTGGATCTATACCGGGCAGATGAGCATTTGTCGCTTCATGAACGAGTAAGTCGGGTGAATAAGCTATATCCGCGGTTGCAGATGGGTCATATGTATCACCAAGAATCACAATTTTTCGACCCGGACGACGACGAGGGCCATGTAGGACAGTCCCATCCGAAAGCTCGACACTCTCGCCTTGTTGTAAACGACTCATTACCGACATCGGGGTCTTGGTCCGTTTTATGCTTGGGATGTAGTTTTTTGGATCTATTTTTCCTGGGACAGGCGCTTCCTGGATAACATACCCCACGCATGGCACGGAATGCAAAATGGGGGCTGCGGAGACGCTGACAAGATCATCCTTGAAGATATCCTTCCAGACTCCGCCAACCTGGGGTATGTTGCGACCACTTGGCAGTTCGGATGTGTGACGGGGCAGCTCGATCCCATCGCCATCGGGTGGATCGGTTGGAAAGCAAAGCTCGTGGACGACATATGGAGCTCCCAGGAGCGTATACGTGTACGTGAGGCCCGCACGAACGTATGCGCGCGTTCCGAGTGGTCCGTATATCTCCAGTGGCTAGTTATCCCGTGAACCTCGGGAAGACTGGCGGCTACGTCTGACAGACTAACCTCGATGTCGACATTGCCCTGACTTTGTGCGCGAGGATCGTCGATGTCCTCGACCGTGCCCCCAGCGCCGTTCGCGATCGATGCCATCAAGGGCAATAGACCAAAGATATGATCCCCTGTGTGTTCAATGTCACCCACCTAGCAGCTAAACAAAACGCAAAGTCGAACCGTGGGTGTGGGTGATGAATATTTTCTTGATCCTTCCCATCTTTACTGTGCTTTTTTGCACTCGATGCTGGGTCGCCTCCCCACAATCGAATAACCATACATCCGCACCCAAACGTAATGCGATCGCAGAGTGATTCCTTGTAAAAGATGGTTGCGCGGAGGCAGTTCCTAAAAAGCAAAGATCAATTGTTCCAAGGGTCCTTCGGACAGCCATGACTGACAGCCACGACGAGACGAGAGCCTCCCGGCCTCCCGCTGCCACGATCTAAAGAGAGTCCGGAACAAAAACTGTCCCTGGCAGGAATTGAACCTGCGGCGCCACGGTTCCGTGAGATCCACAACGTGGCGATTTAACCACTAATCGACAGGGACTTGTATGTAACTTGAAATGCAATCTTTGTTAGTCTGCTCGCTATCTCTCTTGTCTTTGTTCCCCTAAAGCTCTCAGGCTGGACTGCCTGATCAGAATATTTTCATTCGTTTTTCGTTCACGGGGACTGTCATCAACCATCGAGAAACTATTCTCAGTTTTCATGCCGAATACAAGAGCATCTACACGTAAGCTAGCTTGCATGCGAAAACGCAGAGAGGACACTGGTGAGTAGTCCCCTGGCAGGCAGTGCATGACGAGAAGAGTCATGTCCCATACTATTCAACTATTCAGCGACGGGTGACGATGACTCGAGTAATTCCATTCGGTATCCTAACGAAGACATCGAAGGAGAAACCGGGATGCCCATCTTGGTATCTACACGTCGTCTCTAGCTTAACCACCAGCAGACAACTTTCAAGGTTCTCTAGGACAACCTGAGAAAAGCGAGATCGGGCGTGGACAAGCTGTACACCCAAATTCGATCTCTCGAGCAAGAGAATGGAAGCTTGAGATCTGAGCTACAACAAGTTCAACAAAACGTACATAGTAGCGCAGGTAGGAGCTTTAAAGCTTCCCGGCGTCAAATTCAGTCACTGGAACGCACGATCGCTGTTTTAAAGGCAGTAAGGGTTTCCCATCCACTAGAACATGTCCTAGAAGTAATGGATATCATTAGGCTCGAGAAAAGGACAGGTGTACCATCGAAAAGGTGTACCTTCCGGTCCTGATGATCTCGCCCCGTATTGACTATTACAGCTTCGAGACACAGAGGTTGAACGGGATGCGAAAGAACTCGCTAATGATCATGATGGGGCTGTACCAACCCGGCAGACCGTAGACCTTGGTGAGAGTGCTATTAAGGTACGTACCATCGTTTCGTGACCTTATTGTGGTCCTGCACATCTTATCATCAAGCTGTTGCGACCCATGTGTGATACCATTGACATGAATACACTTGCAGAAGGAGAAGAATGTGCTATCTGTATGGAGGGGATGGCAGTCGGAAAATGCTACAGGTCAGATGCCAACCTGCACACCCAAGGCTTCTACTTACTGAATCTGAATCTGAATTCAGCCTCCCATGCCGACATCCTGTCTGTGCTGAATGTTTCGAACGATTGGGCGACGGTTCCGATACGGCATCCAACCATCAGACAGGATCAGTCCAATGTCCCCATTGCCGCGAAATCTGTCTGCGCGGAGAGTGTGAAATAATCACACATACTGCGGTACAACAATGGGATCTACTGTTAGATATCTCTCGGCAATGGGCAACGATGGACATCGGTGAGATAGGTATCGGAGAAGAAGACGACGAAGTTGGCTTTATGGATGACGGCTCTGTCGCAGTCACAGAGAGGTCGGTAAAACCCCTGCGAGGGATTCTGCTTCTGAATGGCCTTCAGCCCTTGCTCAACAGAAACTCTTGGAGAGCAAGCGGATCTTGATCCAGGGGTTCCTACTGCATCTACCTCACCTAACGACAGTGGACCAGTTGCTTACAAGAGCTTACCTTCTCCCTTGAAGCGTCAAAGATTGACCCAATTAGTAGCACAACGAGCAGTGAAACAAAGAGTATGATGATCTGTCAATTGCTGATGACGTTGTCAGTATGTAGACAGGAATGCAAAGCAAAAAAAGGATGCAAAAATGATGTAGAAATCAGGAAACATGTCATGATATCAGTCCATGAGCCCGTAGCAAGACAGTACACCTAATACAGAGTTAGGCGAGAACTAGCAGAGAACTAACGGACTTACTCCTCTCTTTCTGACTCTAGTTCGGCGATTTTCCCTTTCAGCTCCCTGTTAAACTCGTGGAACATGTGAAGATGCGATATAAACAAGAGACTTACGAATTCTCCTTGCTCAAAGCGTTCCGCGACTCTTTCGTTTGACACAAGTCCTTTGTCATTGACTCCCAAGCTTCATCGTGAGGAAGGTTGGCGTCGTCGTACATCGCGTCCAGTTCCTCGTTAAACGCCTGAGTGATATGATGAGCCCATCCGTTTATCGTCACGTCGCCGTGCACTAACATCGTACATGATTTCCTTTTCGGCTGTCGCGTCTGCTAATAAGCTCTTGATAAGCTCACATTGGCGCTTAGTGTTCTGTAGTTCCACTCGCGTTCGATCAAGATCCACAGCCTTCTAGAGAAAGTATCGGTCCACAGCATTCAAGCGGACCATTGGAGCTCACCTCCTTGATCTCGAGTACGAACTGCGCGAGGTCACTCCGCAGAGTCTCATGGTGTGTCACTGCGCGAACCATACTTTGGTCTGCGTCCGCTAACGATTCCTCCAGGCGAGCCAAAACCGCCGGATTAACCGCCTCAGATGCGTTTGGCGTAGCGTTCTCCCCTACGAAACTGCGCGGCCGATTGAGTGGGGTCGTTGGACCCTCAGCTTGCCGCCTGCCAATGAGTTGACGCATCTCTTCCATCCGCTGTTGTGCCTCCCTGGTCTTTTCACGAGAAACTAATGAGTACTTGTTAAATAGTCAAGTTGGCACATCGATACCTACAATTGGCGGAATCATTCTTTGGGAAGTGCGGGCAAGCGACTTGTCCGGAGATGGAGACCTCCATGGATCAACCGGGCTACTGCGCGAATTCGAGCGTAGCTCTGTGACATAGGACGTCATACTTTTCACGGCACGGTGTGATGATTCGACCTAGGTGAGCGGTGAGCAAGCTAACAGAGATACATACAAGTAAAGGTCCAACCTCGTGTCTAGCTGAAACTACCGCCTGCAATATATTTTCCGTGCACTCAACGGTGAGATGTGAAAACGAGGGACGTGGTAATTTGGACGTTTGAGGCGACACTTTCCGGGGTGAGACAACCCTTCCAGTCGTCTTTGAGAGCGGCGATGTCCTGTGCTTCCGTGTTGGCGTATATGAACTGTGCCCAGAACGAGTGGATGACTTCTTCTTGATCAAGAGGGGCTCAATATTACTGAATGGCGTCACAGCACCATTCGTTGGTTTGGGCGTGCTGTCGATATGACTAAATGGCCCAAACGCTTGCCGTTTGCTGCGGGGAAGAGGTGATGGGGAGGCATCATCGAGTGTGGATCGTTCAAGGTCTTGGAAAGAGAAAGACTCGTCGTCCACTCCTGCGTCAACGGAAGGAAGCTCTTGTCGCGCCGAAGTCGCTGGACTAGCTGGAGGGAGGGGAGAGGGACTGCGTGGTCCAAACCGACGATGCTCCACAGAGTGTGGTGTCTCGAGCTGGGATGGCGCAGGCAGACCCCTTACAGGGGAACTCGAAGCCTGCCGAGAACCTGATAATGAGTTTTCCATCGCTGTCGTTCCACGGGACATCGGGCGTAGTCGAAGCGGAGGTTCTTCTGCAAATGCAATTATACTTATCCGATGTTAAAGTAAACTTGAGAGCGTACCCTCGTATATTGTATCCTCCACAGTTTTCTCCATCGTGGGTGCGGGGATATATTTACCATGCTGGCTTTGGCTGTTCCGTCTCGCAAGCTCCAAGCGCATTGTCAAGTCAGGATCTGATCGATCGAGTATCACTTGTTCATCAACCCTGCCTTCGTCATCTCTACCGTCGCGCTGCTCACGCGAAGAAGACCGGGAAACCGACAATACTGCTCGAGGTGAGGATCGGCCACTACCAGGAGAGCGACCTCTTTTAACCAGTTTTTTACGAGAAGCGGAAGAATTATTTGCCGAGAAAGAGTCGTCGTCCCCAGAAACCAGGGACGTGGCAGCAGTGTTGGTCGATCCCGAGCGATACGAGAACTTTGCGAGGCTACCATCCCCCGTGGTAGTGGTCTGTGTATATGTTGACGACCGACTAGCGGACGACTTTGTGCGGCGGTGGCTACCGATGGACGTGCCAAATAGGTCAGCCTTGGACGATCCTGGGCGAGTGTTAAAGAGATTCCTGGATATCGCATCCAAGCTGAATATATGTGCCCGTGATTTTGTAGTTGCCGTTGGTGTGGCAGGGCGAGAATCATTTCCGGTGCGGAATTTGAAGAGGCCGTATTGTTGGACTGTGACAATAAAACGTTGAGAGCGATCAAGGAGGTCAAAGACGACTCACTCGTCTGCACAATACGTCCCGGTATTCTAGAGGTTTGCACTATCTCTTCTTCAGGGTCGTCATTCGGGTCACTCGAGGAGACAGAATACCGAGATATCTCCCCGGCCATCGGGTGAACCCTCACAATCACATATGGGGGACCCCCCATACCAAAAGGTAATGGGTCTGCAGTGCCCTGCGGATCAATGTGCATGACAATCTTTGTCTGAAGAGGATCGTGAGCCTATTGCTATACATACAAGACAAGAGCGAGGACTACCTTTTTGCTTTCTTGTAAAAAAGCCGTCCGCTGGTAGACATTGAAATACGTGCGGGCAACGGTGGTCCGCCCACCTCTAACTTCAACTTCCTTCTCATCTGCACACAGTACCACAGATTGACCTGCTTTGGTTCTGTACTTTGCCTGAGCCGACCAAAGGTTTCCCAGAAAGCGCTCTTTCTCCGTCAGTGTTCGGGTAGGGTCGAGGTTGATGGGAGCAGGCGGAAACGCCACCGACAGCGAACGGAATGGCCGACCCGACCACTTATCACCTTGATCTTGTGGAGGATTTTCAATGTATACGTGGAATTCTTATGGGCAAAGGCTTAGCCAATTGCACGATCAGAGAATCAATAAGCATCTTACCAGCATCCCCAACATCAGCGACAACGACGTCGCAGAGATCAAACACCCCTTTGTAGCTCATACCGCTCTTCTTCATCCCCAGAGGCAGTCCACCGGTTTTAGCCAGCTTCTCTACTTCATCCAAGCCGGACAGTAAACGTCCACTTTTCTCTCCGTTTCCTGGTCGTTTCACGATCATGAGTTTGTCGTCAAACAAGAACAGCGTGGAATGTAACGAAGTGGCGGAGATGCTCGATGCAGACGAGGATGCACCTGGGGGGCCATCCACGATGATGTCCTCTACGTCGATACAATCGATGAAGCGCCGCGAGTTGGATATCAATCCAGCAGGAAAGCCGTCAATGGTCGCGCTCAAGCAATACATAACTGCTGCTCGTCTTGTGTGATCGTCCGTCTCAGCCAGCGCAATTTTGCTTGCTACCTCGCCTGCTTCGATCAACTTTGCACGCTGAGCATCTTCCGGACCCATGAGTTTGACCATTGTGCGAAAGAGTAAAGTATATCGTGGTATCCGCTGCACGGGGTCCATTAGCAGTTCGCGCAGCCCGACTCGATTCCTCGTCTCCGCGTTCGAATATTTGATCCTCTGCAAAACCGAAAGAGTACATGTTAGTTGAGAACCAATCACATATCGGGGGTGTCATTTACGTCAATGTATGCTGCAAATCCAGAAGACTTCTTCAACATCTCGCACTCAAAAATCGATTGAGCTTCTTCGCGCTTTACGTAGTATTGTTTGTAGTGTTCGAAACCTCTGAGGTCTCTGAAATGCCGCAGAGCAACATCTCCTATGTTTCGAGATCCGTTCGGCGCGACCATCTTTTCTAGATCTGTCAAGAATGCCTCGTTGACCGGTAGAAGGTTGTCAATGTTCCCGAACAGTGTCTTTGCTTCGTATGGTGGCAATATCGCTGTGCTCTTGCTTTTCGAGAATTGGCGCAATGGATCTGCATAGTCATTTTTGAGGGTTCGGAGGCGTTTGACATACGACCGCTCGGTATTCACAAGCTCGTTGATGACCTCCGATAGCGCAGACGAGTCCGTCACCGATCGTTTACGCTGCAGCTCGCCCTTGAACATGGTGGATTAGACTTGAGCGAGCATGTCGAAGGTGCCGCTCACTGCATGGTGTGTGAAAGTAGTCTCAGTCGCGGACGGCAAGATGTTGTTATCGTCCCGACCAAGCCATGGGTCTCCAAGCGACAGAACCAAATCCTGGACATCTGAAAGGAAATTGTCGGAAATTCGGCCGTACAACGCGCTTTGACTCACCATCAGGAAGTCTCTTCCCCCCCTCACATCCCTCTACCACGACTCCACAATAAAATACGCGTTTCGTGACGGTGGGGTCCACACGTTTTCGGGGGGTTGTATCATCACCACTGGCAAGGGGTACCACTTTTCGGGGAGAATTGTTTAGTGCCATCAATCTTCATCAATCCTTAATTTGGCGTAATCTCCTGTAGCTCGCCGGAGTGACAGCAGGTTAATGTTTCAGAGTGTGTCTGGTGTCTTTCACGGTGTGAACTGAGCAACTCGGTAGAACTGGCGCGCGTCTGTCACGTGATCGAGATTTATGCTGGTACATGATGAAAGAAAACCCTACGAGAAATGCAACGTGACTAAACGAGCATGCTGCTAATACTGTGCTATATGTAATGAATCCAGTGCATGGATGCCGAAACATGGATGAGTATGCTTGTAACAAACGACTATGGCGAGGGAATTGTTGAATCATGAACGATCATGAGGGTATGGTATGGTCATAATCCTGAATGCTATGAGTGAATCTATGCAAAAACGAAAAATTTCCGTCGAATCCGTATGGGAACTGATGTTGTATCTTCTTCGCGCCTCTCTGACGATAACATAGAAGCCGTCCAGCGGCGCTGAGGGCCACGTGAAGAGAATATGCCCTTCCTTTGCGGGGAGGGATCGTCGATCCCAAACTCCGTCGTAGATGACCCAGCTGTCTCCGAGTAGAGGCAGTGAAAATCTGGCTGGGAGTAGGGTCGGTCTGTGGTCGCGAGTAATGGTCGTGGGGTGGCTTCTACATGCAAAGAGCTTGTAGTAAGTGCGGAGGGTAATTCTTCGCTAGGGACATCCGGCGCACTCCGAACCCTCCGACGGAGTGATTCCCTCGACCACCACCTCAACAAGCTGGAATTGGACACGGAACTTCTCGTGGACGATTCCCGGGTTAAGACAGCAGTCGGAGAAGCTGACCGAGGGGTGAAAAGGCCACGGACGTTCTCGATCATTGACTTGCTCCGTTTCGGAACGCAATCCTTCTGACGGACAGTCAAGAATTCGGAGTGGGTATGAAAACCGTCGGCCTTGCCCGAAAGCGTTGGTAAAGGGGCGGGAACTGTGAGCGGGGTAACTGGTGTGGCGAAAGACACCGACGAACAATGGGACATTGGGGAAGGCGACTCGAGGAGGGGCTCGTTGCCACCTTCATCTCCTTCGTGAGATGTTACTTTAGTCATCGCGACGATTTTGAGTTTACTGGGATGCTGCCTCCTCTTCACCGGTCTGGGCACGACGGCGTGCACAGAAATCAAATGGTTTTCCGTGTCACCGAGCATCCCGTTGCCATCTACAAAGCTCTTTTTGCGAGGGACAAGGACGCTCTCGCGCTTTGTCAGTCTGTTCTTTGCGGCGACGCTCATTGCGCTTGCCATGGTCAGGGCTGAGGTGGACCTCGAGAAGGAACGGGTAACTTTCTGGGCCTCGAAAAGATCTTCTTCGTGCGTATGAGCGTGAAAGCGCGCGGTAAGACACGTCTCTGAAAAGACGTCTAGTAAACCACGGTCCACCTGTTCTCTTGCGGAAGCTGTCGATCGAACGAGGTGGAACGTGTTCGATTCCGGCATTGGGGTCGGGTGAGCGGCAACCGACGATCGACGACTAGGGCCCACCATGGGCGGAACCATGATGTCATGTTTCGCGGGATTTTCCGCACGAAGATGGATCTGCGAAACGCTTTGCGCCACTGGTGGAGGAAGTGCAGTCTCTCCAGAGTTTGGAACAGCGAATTCGACATCATCCAACTCTGGGATAGATTGTATTGTTGGCAGTGGACTAATTGTCTCGAACTGCAAGTCCTCCAGTAGAGGTGCGGTGAAGTCGGCTCGAAGGCTTGAAGGAGGTTCATCGCTCCATGGGGCCTCTGCCGTGATAGCACGTCGGATAGCATCTACCCATATGTCCTTTTCACGGCGGCACGATGCCGCGAATTCGAACATATGCGCTTTCGAGGATAAGCGAAACCAACTCGGTAGCAAGACTACGCAACCATCATCAGAGCAATTCATAGTGATGAAATACTACGTACCATCGTCGAGATTTGAGTCCACCAGCTCAAATCCTCTCAGGTTGAACCAATGTTTTGGCTCATATGCCTTGGACTTGGCGACTTTGACCAGGACGAGGAACCCACCGGGAAATAGGAACGCGCCGAGATACTTTGCTCTGACGGTGCCGAGCCTAGCCATGTTTGTACCATGATAATGGATAACGTCCAGAGAGCCGGAAAGGTGGCAGGGTGCCAAGGACGACAAGAAGGCTGACAACGAAGCAGATTGCGGCGGTCTGTTATGACTCGCAACTGAGGTCAGAAGACCCTGAGTGATTCGGGACACGATTTGAGCAGATTTCGCAAAGAGGTCTTGTTGTCGGCGAGCTTCATCTACCAAACGAGCGGCTGTTCGCATGGTCCACAGCGCAGTTTTCACAGTGTCTTGACTATCCGAGCTAGGCTCGTGAGAGCCATGGCTGAACCTCTGTGGTGCAGCTCTCTCTTGAAGCTGATCGAAAAGAAGGGGATACCTGCAAACCCTCTGGACAGGTTTGATCATGTAATCCATGAACATAAGCCGCGGTCTTCGAGTATTCGCATCCCTCTCCGTATGGCCACTCTCGGAGGTGCTGAGGATGGGCACTTTTAGATTTTCGCTGGATAGGGCATCCAGAGATGAAAGGGAATGCCGCCTCTTGCATAGATCCAAGAGCTGTTTTCTTGACTCTGAAAAAGGGATGGGTTCTTCGGAGACGTCCCGAGACTGCATTTCTGCAGCAACGGCAGCACACCGCAGCTCAAAAGCGTCCCATTCGGTCGGGTATCTGTGCTGAACTTTGCGTACCACGTCAAAGGCTTCCGAGTGTCCAGAACAGAAAGACTGGTATTGATCAAAGCCAGAAGCCTGTATGAGAGAGTCAGAAGAGAACGCTGTGGGTCAACGAAGGGCGTACATGATTGACGAATACTGAGGAGACTGCGTTTATGGCGCGATAGACATCCTCGGGAGAGTTGCGGTGGGATTGAGCACCATTCTCGGATATAATTTCCCACGGAGTCATGGAGATGCCGAAGGGCGAGACGACTTGACGGAGCTGCCGAACAAGCTTCTCGTGGAAGTCGAGGATTTCCTCGGCGTTTCTGGTGATGGCGTCGAGGTCAGAAGCAGAGAACAGATGCCGCGTGGTACATTTTTCCACTCTCGCGGGAATGGAATGCGGCAAGGCAGGGCCAGAGGGGTGGCCCTCACCAGAGTGGGTCGAAGTGGCCCAACATGTGCTTCCGTTGGGGGGTTGGGGGCGGAGGGACACGGCCTGGGAGTGGATTCCGTGAATAGAAGGGGGACGCGAGAAGTAGCCGGTGGTGGGACCCGAGGAAGAGCCGGGACCATGGGCTAGTGGCGAGGAGGAACGGTTTTTCAAAACGGGGAGTAGACGAAGATATACCTGGGAGGAGAGACTTAATCCTGGAAACGAAAACAGGGGGAGGAGTGTATACCGAGACGAGCGTTCGCAAGTCGAGAAGATAGCCGAGCTCGGTGGAGAGGAGCTCTGAGAGGGCATGGTATCGCCTTGAGGCCTCGCGTTCTGAGATGTGGTCTTGGGGGGCGGCGGTGTGAGGACGGGTATCGTCACCGTCGACGACAGGGCGGGGGCGGGAGGGGAGGAGAGTCATGGGGGGGAGGGAGGCGGAGCGTCTCATTGGTGGAGGGACGGGGAGGGGGTAGTCGGGGAAGGAGAGGGAATGTTGGAGGGGGACATTTTGAGGGAAAGAGGGAGGAGGAGCGGTGATGGGGATCATTATGAGAGATCATCCAAGTCGAACATGCACAATACCTTTCGTCATCGCAACCTCGCAAGGTACGGCCCGACCCCGACCCCGACCTCGATCCCGATCCCGATCCCGATCTTATTATTACTTAATACAAATCCATCTTGTCATCAGATCGCGCGACGAACGGTATGCTCTCTGCCTCGGCCTGTTCCCGACGACGTGTCTCCTTGTCCAGAAATCTGCACAGCGCCCCAATAGTCGTCTGCCCGCTGAACACCCGAAACGCCGACTTTTGGTCCCCACACAGCGACTGCAATCACCCCCATCAGTACCGCGCGAACCAACCAAGTCTCGGCTTACTGCTGGTGCACAGTCCGAAAACCGGCTCAGTCCCATCCGTCGCGCAGCCGGGACACCAGTCGCGGTCAGATGGTTCAATCTCGGCGCATTTCGTAGCAGATGATGTAGTGCCTTGAGTGAGATTCGGTCGCAGTACGACAGATGGAGCCGCTCCAGCGACCGTGCGTGATCCCCGAGTTGGTAGATCGCGTTGTCAGTCAGCTTCGGTACCCGGACCAACACCAACCGGTGCAGATTCTCCAGTCCTGCCAGCTCAAATACCGACATGTCTGTCAACAGTCGACAGACTGTCCCACGTCAGCAACACGGCCCAAACCCAACAACAGTGCGTCCTCACATGCAAGATCCACCGACCTCAGTCCCACACACGCCCGCGCCAGCTTCACGATCCCCGCATCCGTCACTTGCCACACATGTGCTAGCGTCAAGGCCCCCAACTGCACCCCAAGCTTGCAGATCTTCTCCACACTCCGGTCTGTCAGGTTCGTACACCCCGCCAATGACAACGTATGCAGCGACGGCGCGTGCACGAGCACCCCTTCAATCCCCTCGTCCGTGAGCTTTGTACAATAACTGAGATCCAGAACCCGCAGGTCCACCGCAGTGTGCCGTAGTATCAGCGGGGGTAGTCCGTCTAGCCATGTCGACGGCCGGTGCGGCAGTGGCTTGTCACATCCCGTCGCTGGCTTCCCTCCCTTCTTGATTGAACATGGAACTGCCTTGTCTGTCAACAGCGGACAACGTGCAAGCCTCAACACTCGCAGCTTCCGAGAGTACGTCCAAATGTCCCGAACAGACACAGCCGATAACAGCGGCTCGTCGCATAGCTCCAATTCAACCAGCTTTGAAAACGTCTTCGCTATCCCAGACACAGTAGGGTCCGTTAACACAACACCGCTCAGCTGCAGCCACTGCAGCGGTGGCGCTTGCGACACCAGCTCGTTGATCGCCACATCCGAGACATACTTGCATCCCGTCAAGTCCATTCCCCGAATGTTCGGGTTGTCCCTCGCTAGCCGAACGATCGTCTTGTCTGATGTGTCTGGCACTCCAGAGAGCACGACAGACTCGAGGCGTCGACAGAACGTCATTTCCGGAGTGACCCATTCATCTCTGATTCCACAGTTCGGGTCGCGTATCACTAGATGTTTGACCAACCGTCGTTCTGTTTCGGTCTCCGGAAGACGGTCAATGAGACGTTCCATATCTTCTTCAAAGTCGGATTGATCCATATCGGTGTGCTGTTGTCGTGGTCCGGTCGCAAGTGGGTGATAGGTAGATGCTGTGCGGCCAAATTGAGGGATCGATATGGGTCCAGTAAACCATTTGTTCGGCAGTTTGCGGGGCTCATTTCGTTCGTCCAGTCAGCCAGGATCACCAAATGACATCGACCACCTCGAGCTCGTCAACTATAACGGCGGCAAAGCCCTCGAACCCCCCACCAATTCGCCCTCCATCGAGTCCTCCGCGGCGCATCCCAGTCACACCCGCAGTCCTGAGGTCTATCTTTGCTTCTTCCCGGACACCTCATGAGGAAAGGAGCATTTCCCGGGTCGCTTTCTTCAGGTAGCTATCCCGACCCTGACGCTCGGAATTTTGTGATGATCCCCTCCAGGTTTTCAGGGTTTTTGTTGAGCTGTGTTGGCATCAGTCTTGCTGCAGCAAGGGGCTGGGGGATCAAAAGTGGCACCGGTCTGCTAGGAGTAGTCTGAGGTTGGTTGTATGTCTTGTCATCACCCCTGCTCGACGTAACCGAATGACTAGTGGCATGTCGTGCTGCACTATGAAACAAAGAACTAATACTGGTCGTCCAGATATATTTCGAGTCACCCCTCGTCGTCCAACGATCCAGTACTATCTTTGTCCTCCGAACTTTCAACTTCAGGAACCGTCGTTTGAAATGCCTTGTTAGCATTGGAATCCGGATCAAGAAGCCCATCTTGATCATCCACGCTCGCGGCGCTGGTGACCTTACGCCGCCGTACTGATGACGCAGGCGGTAAATGAGCCTTCTTGACGCGAAGAATATCCATAATCTCTATAGAAACGGTGAACAATGCGACAGACTCGGTGAATTGATACCACAAACCCTGATGGGTCATTTCCTCGTATCCTTTAATACTGCGCTTCATTGTCAACCATCTCCGTTGTAATGAATGTGCGCTCCACAAATTCCAGTCGGAATCAGGAAGCGTTTTCCAGTCGATTTCTGTGTCGTCTCGGACTTTGAGCGAATCGACTCTGCCGTCATAGTGTTCGGAGCGTAATTCTGTATGATACCAGCAAACACCCACTTGTGAACCAGGATGTAGGCATCCTGCGGGCTCCAGCGTGGTTTCTGCCCTTCATTTTTGACCGTCTTGCTGAGGGAGTCCGTCCTACGGAGCAATATAAGTGTGTTGGATTACCAGCTAAAGAGGGACACCACCATTTGATCCGACATTGCTGTCTCCCTCGTCGATTGCCCATTTTTTCACTGATGATTCCCCAGAAGACATCATTGTCAAAGTCTTTGCCTTGGCTGACAGTCATCTCCGTCACAATCTTTGTGAGCTCCCCCTCCTCTTCCTTGCTCCACGGACCGGCGACGCGGACTTCACGGTTCGCGATATGATTACGATAACGATCCCGACAGTCTGATGACATCCGTCCTACAATTTCGCTGACCTTTTCCCATTGTTGACCGAGATCGATGACTGCTCTGGTATACCGAAATGCTATGAGCGATGCGGCATTATTTCAAGGAGAATGGTTAGTGACGCACTGCCTCAGTAAGTTGTCCTCCTCTGGCATCCATTTGCCTTGTTGCTTCTTCGGATGGAATGCCCTTCGGACATGGTGATAGACGGCGATGATCGGGCGTTGCGGAATTGCGGCAGCTACGACAGACGTGAGGCAGAGAATTGGAACAGCCACTGGATGAGCGTACTTATTTCCGACCAAAAGGCGTTTTCCTTGCCCTTTTCGTTTTTTTGAAAGATAATCTCCAGAATCTGCTCGTCCGTGAGTCCTCTGGACTGAATATGGCATATCAACAGCTGTTCATAGCAAAGCTCGGAAACCACGCACTGCCTTGAATGCTTCTATCGCGTTTTTTAGTTGTTGCTCCTCTATCGCAGAAAATTTGCCTTTCTTGTACACGAGACCTGGACAAACATTCAAGAACAGACCGTCGTTGGCAACAACTCGTTTACCTTGCGTCTTGACCAACTCGGCTAGTTTACTCGCATTCATCCACTTGTTGGCAAGCATATGCGCATGTTCGGAGTTGGTCTGCTCCGGTCCAGGGAGACTCATGTTCAACACGCGCTTATGTGATGATTTCGTTGACTTTGGTACAGAAGATAGGACGGGACCGGTGGACGTGGACGGCAAATCCACTTGGGGCTGTGAGCGAACGATTGTAGCTGCTGGAAGAGGGAGGGGAGGGACAAATGCAGGAGGATTATTGGCTGACGCATTGGTAGCAGCAGCATCGCCCAGCGACTTGAGGACACTCGCGATCTTGGACATATCCATGTCTTGAAGGGCACGAATGATGTCGTCATTGGACGCGAAGTGGAAGTCAGGGAGTGGACCACCTAGAGCAGGGAAGATGGGATGACCTTGCGGAGGCAGTTGACCAAACTGAGAAGGATCGTGGAAGCCAAAATGGACCGGGGAATATTGGATGTAAGGAGAAGGTTGGTCTGGCAGGATCTGCTGATCTTGGTACGGAGGGGTGGCTTGGTAGGGCGCGATTTCCATGCGCTGCGCGTCTGAGGTCGCAGAAGCTGCAGCGACCACCGCATTCAGAAACGCGGCAGACGAGGCGTGTTGGCCGTCAACTGAGATGTCCTGCTGGTCGATCTCGCCGGAGGGTGAATGAGCCACTTCCTTGGCCTTCCCCTTGTCATTCTTGGATGGCTCCTTCGGGCCCTGGGATGGGGCTAATTGGCTGACTGGCGCGTTGTCTGTACCATCGGGAGAGTAGATGGATTTCTTCTTCTGTTTCTTCTTGTCGGGGGGGTCCAGATCTGCATCCTCTGTGCTGTCGTTGTGGATACGTCTCTTCTTGGATGTTCTGTGAGACTGGGACTGGATGAAAGGGTTGTTGGCTTCACCAACGGCGAGTTGAAGCGCGCGCTGTATGTCGGAGGTCAGGCTGGTCATGCAGGATATTTAGGGTGGGCCAACGACGAGGATGAGGGCAAGCTCAAAAAACAACAAGAACTCAGGAGATCCCTTCTCCGAATAATTCCCAAATAAGTCTAAGAACCGGGTCACGCTCCAGTCACACCTCCGGTCACTCGTCCTCCTCGTCAAAGTACCGCTCTTCCTCTCTGTCGTCCTCGACGTCGTATTGCTCGCTCCAGTCCACCAACTCGTAGTCAGCCCCCTGCAGACGTTCGTCATTGTCGGCCACTGTTCATCCGCAAACACTCACCTCTAGCATACCGTAAACGAATAACTCTTTTATCCGTCTCTCAAACGTCGCCTGCTCTGCTTCCGGTGATTCCTCCACCTCCATACCCCCTTGGTCGCTCGACTCGCTTTCACTATCCTCCTCGGGTACAAACACCTCGTTTGCTCGTTGGCGTCTGACTTGACGTATTCTCTCCGCTTCTCTCTCCTCTTCGTAATCGGCTAGCAGTGTCCCAAGCTTTCCCACTTGTTGTGCACCACCTCCCAAGAACCTTTTTTCTGCCCACTCTCTTTCCTCCTGGCCTGCTTCTTGTCCATGGCGTCCCCGGCCAGACCAGAGATGCGGCCACCGATTCGTTGCTTCTACAAACGCCAACTGCTTTGGCTTCGTTTCCGTGTATGCGAGTCTCCGGTTCCTTATCTCTGCTATCACGCTCCGCTGTTTGGGCGTCGTAACGGATGAAAAGCCGACAATCAAATGCGGTGGTAGCACATGTAGATGTTTTTGCAAAAATTCGATGGGTGATGAGCCTGGCCGCGGTTCGTATCCAGGTGGAAGGCCAATGTATGACAGTATCGCAGATTCTCGAAGCGCTCTTTCCATGTACTCGTCCATGTTCAATGTTCAATGAGTCTAACAAGTACAAACAAGCTCTTTGAGTCACTCGACCACTTTGTCACTCGACCATGGCTTCTTCAGGTGTTTTTTCATGTCGGTGGGACTGGTGCCGTTCCTCTTTCCCTAGCATTGACGCTCTCGATACCCATGTTAGACATGACCACGTCTGGCCGATGAAACCCATGCGAAAGGCAGAGATTGCACTCATGAGAAGAATGGACCTTCAGAGTCTCCATAGCTCCCCAGACACAGATTCAAGTATCATCTCAAGAGGTATCTCATCCCCATCCACTTGGTCAGGCCCCTAGACTAGTATGACCCCAGGACTAATTGCTGGTATGTCGCGGAGTAAGGCACCACCACCGGCCGTGCCCCCTACATCGACCCCCCAAACACACAAACGTCCAGAAGATGAAGAATTCGATACATTTGCACAGCTGTCTTCCCCTCCTACCATCCGTTCTCCCCAAAGGTTGCCGGCTTCACCGGCCTTTGAAGGTTTGATAAGGCAAGATGGGCATTCCGGACTCTCTGCAGCTGTCGAGATGTTTGAGCGAACACATGGTCACAAGGCAAACCAGCGTCTCCATGTACCTCCTCACCAACGCTCGCCCACGCATCGTCCCATTTCACAGTCTTCTGGCTCCTCGCAAGAGGTAGTCGAACAGCAGCTCACGCAAGAAGACGATGTGGGCTCTCAGCCTCTACTTCCATCCGAGCCGCCAATCGAGAATGAACTCATCGACACCGAGCTCAGATGGCCCACAGATGATGAATTAGATGTGCCCGCCACGGAAGAGATGCGGCACGCAGAGCATCCTGTGTCTAAGCAAAATTACCTTCTAGGTAGTTCCCCTGATTCAACCAGAGGCCAAAATTTCCGTTGTGGATCCTTGAACGTGCCTCTCGGCGTAAACATTTACAGTGCTAGCCCCCCAAGCGGTTCCCAGGCTCTTCATACTTCGCAGGAATCTCACAACCCAAGCCAACCATTCGTCTTGCAGACCCAGGCGCCTTACTCTAGCCAAGCTATGGGTTGGAGTCAGACTGAGTAACGCCCCTGTTGTGGGTTCAACTGTGGAGGCAAGTGGATCATTTGGATCAAAGGTTGGGTGTCGTACAGATGGGTGCCGTAGCTTGTAGTTGTCGGCCGTCCTGTTATAGCTACTAGACAAAGTTACTTGCTATTCACAATGAACGCGGCGACGCCGGAAGTACAGCCGGACAAAGAGAAGAATTCTGCAGTTACAGGAGATGCGCTCCTCATCGTCTTCATTCACGGGTGCGGCCCTGAATGACACGTAGACAGAATGGAGCATCAAGCTCACTAGAACTTCAATCTAGGTTCAAAGGAGCGGAATCAACTTTCGAGAACTTCCCCTCGAGACTTCAGCACGTCTTATCGGAAAGTGAAGGAAATCTTCCCGTCGAATGCGTTGTCTTTCCTGCCTATGAGGTCAATATCCATCACATCACTGTCAAAGGAGACTATTGACTTTGTGGATCAGACCAAAGGGGAACTGGTTGGTATTTTCCACCCCCGGCCATGACATCGAGTATACCACTTTTCTCTCCAGAACGCGGCCGTCGTGCGGCTCGCAGACTGGCTCACGACGCTGACCGTCCAGAAAGAAGTCGCCAATGGTGGTGGCGCTGGAACAGTAAAGGTCGTCCTATGTGGACATAGGTGAGCCAGTCCTCCCTGGCTGGTCGCAACGTGATTTGTACAGTCGGGTCTAACTGGTAAGCGTCCTCAGCATGGGTGGGCTGCTAGCGTCAGATACCTTGTTGGAGTTCATCAAATCACGGCCTGATCGAAACGCCCCATTATGGCCCAGGATCATAGCCTGCATCGCGTTCGACACTCCAGTCAGTCACTTTGCAGATCTTCGTTGGTTGTACATGGATGACCTGCTTGTATCTAGTACCTTGGCATACATCCATTCGTGTTCAAGAGCGGCGCTACTCGCGCTGTAGAGTATGCGAGTGTAGCTCGGGATATCGTCACCGACGTGTACTCGCTCTTCAAAGGAACCGAGCGTCCGACCGCCCCACCTAATCCTGCCCTGCAGAAAATCGCAGCAGGAACTTCGGAGGCCTCGTCAGCGCCAGCATGGGCCAAATGGGCACCGGCAGCATATGCAGTCGGGGGTGCCGTCATTGCAGGCGCAACTGCAGGAGCTGCATACATGCGACGGGACGACATCACGTCTGGATATACCTGGGCTTCCGATCACATGAAATTCGTTGGCAACTTATGGGATGAGAAAACCATGCGCGAACGCCTGGAGAGCCTCCTCGCTGCACACGTAGATCATGGAATAGTCTTCAAGACGTGAGCACAGGCTCGAGATCATGCGTGTCATTGGCTGATCCTTGCCCAGATTTTATGTGTTTTTACCAGCATCCCCTCCCACCCATCCAAACTCAAGAACGTTTGTGGTGTTACCCTCTCGGTCATCACCCGCCTTTGCCCACTATGTTCCATCACCAAACTGCGTCGTTAAAGATGAAGTTCAAGCACACATGGGAATGTTCACAGCAGGGAACAATGACGGATATTACCAACTGGGGTTGCAGACGGCTCAAGTCATCCGCGAAGCGCTCGAATTAGCGGAGCAGAGTACGTACACAGAGCAAATTCCTAAACCCAAACCTGCAGGGGATGCCAAGTAGAGAAATAGTTATATTTCAGTCATATATTACTGCAGGTGGGCTATCATTGTTTGAATGATAATTGCATTGCGTACGCGTCTTCTCCATCAGCATCTTGAGAGCATCTTAGCTTCCCCGCAACGAGGTGAAAAGCAACAGACGCACAATATTTTTCTTCGATACTTTTGACGGTGAAACCCAACGTATCGCGGTAGAGACTAAGAGCTGCACGGTTCGATTTTCGGACATGAAGGGACACGTAGGTGGCCTTGTAGTTCGTTGCCATGGCCTCTTCTACAGATGCGAGAGTCAGATCCCGCGGGCGATATTCCAGTAAAGATGGACATACGAGACTGCAACATTAGTTTTCTGGCTAATCCCAGTCGTCGGTACGACCGTAGGACGGATATCGAGGTGACGTGACCGTGAGGAGGTGCAGAGGGTGGCGAACCATCTTGAGGCTCTTCAGTTTCTTCCCTGCGG
Organism: Rubroboletus satanas; assembly: GCA_038090635.1. Lineage (NCBI taxonomy): Eukaryota > Fungi > Basidiomycota > Agaricomycetes > Boletales > Boletaceae > Rubroboletus > Rubroboletus satanas. Next base: position 53,600 of record JBBPNB010000023.1, read on the forward strand.
ATGGAAGTCAGAGGCATGAACACATCGTGACAATGGCAGGTATACATCTTTGCCAAGATATATCCGACTATGCGTCCTTTGTGATCTTCCGCAACATACGACAAAGATGGCCAAGTCATGGCATGATACAGGTCTGCAGGGGTGAGGGTGCGCTTGTATGCAGGGAAACGGTGATATTGACGTACAGTACTTCATCGTGTAGTTTTCTGGTAGGTTGTGCAAATTGCATGCTTGCATTCCCTGGAGATCTTCTATCTAGCTAGCCGTGAGTAGTGTAGACACCCGAATTCCTCGACGCGTACCCTCGCGACACGAATGTTCATGATTGACTCGAAGGTGTAAAGTTGGCGAGGATCAGCGAACGAAGACTCCGATAAGTTATCCGCAGATGTGATACTTGTGTCAAGTGACAAAAGCCACACTACACCGTATAAGGACATGGGATTAATGTTAATGTTTGGTGACTACATTGGCAGATGGATACAACCAGTTGTAACAAGTTAACAGCGACATGAACAACAAAAAAGAAAGAAACTACTCGATAGTCCCAATGCTTTGTAAATGTAACTGACAAGTGGGAGGGGACAAGAACAGTACTTGGGTAAACCCGTAATGCAATACAATTACGCGAACATTGGCATGTCCATGCTCTTTATGACCTTGGCCATTGACCTGCATGCCCATTGGTGTTCCCGTCGTGGACCGTGCCGTTCGATGCGGACCCGCGTCCAAATAGGAAAGTCGTTGCATAGTGCTCCGCAGCGTTGATCGTATTTCGCAGACTCCTCTTCACATTCCTCCCTCTTGCTTCTGGCTCGCGAGGGTCTGCATCGGGAGCCATAGCGGGCGATGCAACATGGTATGTCTCTGGAGAACTAGGCTGCACTGTCGCCGGGGATGGAGGTTCGCGGTGGGGCCATGAAAGAGAAGGTTCTGTTATGATGGGGGGATCTGACGCCAGTGTCCCTCGCTCCTGGTATATATCCAAGGGGATCCCTGCCGAGTGCATAACTTGGGTGATGCCTTGTGAGGCAGGGGCAATTGTGCCGTGGAGCGAAGTGCCGGACGGGAAAGCAAGTCTAGGCACAGGATTCACGTGTCCTGAATGTCCGACAGTACCCCTGCCGTGCCCAATCTCAGCGTAGACATAGTCTGGTGTCATCGCTTCAGTGTTTCTTGATGAAGACGAAAAATCGTGATATGTCCGGAAGAAAGCAGCGCCGTTCGACTGCGCCGTTCCGGTGCTACGGTTGGAACCAATGTCACTTGGCGTTGGGGAGGTGGACACCTCAATCACTGGTTGATGTCCAAATACCCGTGAGCGTCGTTGCGTTCCGTTAGGAGGACCTGCGACGGGTTGCATGTCGATATCCTGAGATGGACCAGGCACGGCGGTGGTCGGACCACCGAACGGCGCAGACACTTGGCTAGGTCGCAATGTCAGATTGCGTTGTATTGGTACGTCGAGTGCGTGCGACGTAGAGTTGATAGTTGGTTGGATTGGTTGAATGGCGGGAGGATCCACGTTACGGTAGCGGAAAGGCCCATCGTGCATAAAATCTTCGTCAGCTTCGATATCGCCTTCGTTGCCCATCTCCATATCGACGTCTTGGGGCACCTCGTTGAAACCCTCATCGAAGTCATCGTCATACTCCGTTTCTTCATCATCCCCATTCATGTCTTCCGTGATGGTATTGAACAAATCTGTCAGGAAAGATCTGAGCTTTGAGACCCCATTTCCGGAGTACACGCAGAAAGCCAGACGCTGGCTCATATTGAATTCCTGCACTCGGTGTAAGGAACAACAAAACTTGGATTATGTTTCCAACGCACCTGCGGAGGTTGTCTACAGAACTGCTGTAGCTCTGGTTTACGGAAAGAGGGTATCCCAGTCAAGCTCAGGTGCGTAAGTTTGTGGAGTTTTTGGAGGAGGAAATGTATTGCCATCACAGAAATTTGGTCGCAGTACGAGAGATGAATGCGTTCCAGAGTGCTGTAACGCTCCGCAAGAGCATAAACTGCTTCGTCGGTCAAGTTACTGACTCGCACGAGACCGATACGGCGAAGCTTGGGTAAACTAGCTAACTCGAACACGGACATGTCGGTAAGAAGCGTGCAATCTAGGAGAAAGTCAATTGCTAGACACATTAAAAGAAGGCGCGCGACCCACTTGCAAAGTCTACATATCGCAACCGTGTGCAACACCTTGCAAGCGATTTGATGGATCTGTCGGTTATGTTTGCGGCGTGACCGAGGTGGAGGTAGTGCAAATGTTTGCCGAGAAGGCAGATATTCTCGACCGTGCGATCGGTGAGTTGCGTACACTTGGACAAGACAAGATTTCTGATCTTTGGTGCATGCGATATGATGCCGTCAACAGCATCATCAGTGATGAGGGAACAGGAAGTGAGGTCAAGCATACGAAGGTGATCCAAAGATTTGGAGAGGACGAGAGGGGGAAGGTCCTCGAAGTGTCTGGGAGGTGGGAAGGGGTTGTTGGTGCGAGGAATGTTGTCATTCCGGAGGGGCGCAGGGAATGCTGCGTCCGTGAGTTCTGTGCATTGGGAGAGCCTCATCTCCCGCATATGAGTTGAATAGGTCCAAAGATCACGGACGGAAATGTCTGTGATGCGCTTGCAGTTGTTGAGATCGATCTCGAGGAGGAGAGGACAGGACTTTGCTAGGGCAGAGACGGGGGCATCTGTGACGTGCTCGAGGCCACTGAGCTTGACGCGGCGGAGAAGAGGACAGTTTACGGCGAGAGCGAGGACACCGACATCGGAGACGTTTTTGCAGCCGCTGAGGTTGATGCCCTGGAGACGCTTGGAGGCAGCGGCAAGACCGGCGATGACGGTGTCGGACGTTTTGGTAACGCCCGTAAGGTCGATTGCAACCAGATTTGGTAAGCAAGGGAGGACACGCGAGAGGGCGTCATCGGAGATGGCATGGCAGTTGACAAGGGTGAGACGTTCGAGCCGATCACACTGGGCGAGACGGCAGAAAAGGGCGTCGGTGAGGTCGGCGCCTAAGAAAAGGAAATTGAGACGGCGGATGAAACGGGCATAGGTAAATGTCTGGTCTGCGCGGGTGAGGACCCGCATCATCTTGACGAGGGTAGAGAGACGGGTGAAGCTGGGCCTATGCCAGAGGAGCTCTACGGAGCACTCGCACCAGGAACGAGAGACGAGGAGGGCATGATAGAGATCACGCTGGGAGTGGAGCTGCTTGAGGATGTGTATGAGGACTTCGGGGGGGAGGTGTGACATGGGGGAATGGGAGGAGGGGGGCGCCCCGGGGTCGGGGTGGTGGAGACGCGAGGCCCATTGTGCGGGGGAGACGACGGCGGAGAGGGAGCGGGAAAAGATTGTTGATTTGGCTGGATCGTCGTCGTCGTTGTCGGAGAGCGACGTCGTCGACTGGGCCGGGGACGTGTGTCGGTAGACGAGTCTCGATGGCCTCATGACGGACAGACGGGGTGGACGAGCTCTGGGCTGCAGGGTATTACAGTGTGCAACCCGTGCGAATATCCTGCTCGATATGGCTGATCCACTGCCCCCACCTGGCCCCAACCACTACGCCGCCCGTCGTGCTCGCTGGCTCGCGTCCCCGCACGCTCCCCCTCAACCACGACGGACACCCCCGTCCCATGCCCGTCTCCAGCGTCTTCTCAACCATCCCGATCCACACACCGATCCCGTGTGGAACTGCGGCATCGACCAGGTCTGGAAAGGTCTCGTCAAAGGTAACAGGCTCAAGCACCGTTTGCCCATGAGCCTCGTAGTATGTACACCAGTCCCATCGCCCCCTTCCTCCCGTAATACATCCCCAGATAAAGGTCATCCACGCCGCCTGGCGCCGAGACCCAGAAACCTGGCCCGAGGGCGCAGTAGTCCCGGACTCGGACGAGTCTCGGACCGTCACATCCACCACCAGCTCCTTGCTGCCTGGGCACGCGCCAGACAACCCATCTACTGAGCCACCTTAGTTTGGTATCCTCTCTGTGGACGCTGTAGCTGAATTGCCGAATTGCTGTACTTGTACACTAAGCATGACCACGCATCTACATCCTCTTTTCCCCTGACTTGCTTCGAGGCTCGTCCGTGGGTGTATCTTCATGTCGTACCCCCGTAGGGTTCCATATTATCACTGATAATATTGTTACATGCCATGTAGAGTCTTATATGCGGGCACACCGCGACGAGTAGCACCGACTCGAGTTTTCATGCACTCATGTTCGCGACGGAGGTGACACCTTGAGTCGGGTAGTCAGCACAAGTCTCTGTCGTCAATCACTCCAGCCTACCAAGATCACGCCGTCTCCTCTCACAAAAAGCATATCCATCTTTCTTTTTGCAACCTTCTCGGGCTGTCAGCACCGCTCGCATCATCCAGCATTCCCACCCACCTTCACAGTACCTTGACCTTCAAGGTTTCCATCGACAGGGTCCACGATCATGATTGTCTCTTCGACATCACTGAGAATGAGGTTCATGTGTCCATCGTACGCCTGTTCTCAACGATCAAGCCCGACACACGCAGGAAGAAGGGGTGACGCACGTGTAGAATCCCTGTCAGCTCGCGATCGCCGCGTAGCTTTACGAATACTCGCTCGCTGAGCGATAGTCGTATGAGATCAAAGGGCTCTTGTATGCCTGTAGATGAGGGATCCATGCAGCTATGAGTCTGATTAGTCAGCACGTGTCATTTTCAGTGCAGGCACCAACAACTCTGTCCTCGACATCCAGTTGGCCTGCGCGATGCCGGTAAGTCGCTCCATTTTACACGTTAATCGTATTTATGCTCTCGTATAGAAACATTACTGCGACTATTGTGATGTATTTCTAACCCACGATTCAGCATCAGGTAGTTTCCCGTTGCATGGCGTTCATTACACCTCTGACTGTACATTAGTCCGTAAGGCTCACAACAGCGGTCGCAACCATCTCGCCAATGTCCGAGACTATTATGCATGTCAGGCTGTCCGTCATTCTTAATGGGTTCTCTCTAACTTCTTGTTTCAGCACTTGGGCACGACAAGGCTCAAAACATTATCGACCAGATCACAGCAGCCTACGAAAGTGGAGGTGGTCCTCCTCCGGGAGGCTTTGGTTTTGGTCCTCAGCACCTAGTAGGACCGCCGCCCCCTTTCGGTCCACCGCCCGTTGGCTTTGGCGGCCCTCCTGGTTCGCTTCGTGCGTAGTCGTTCACTACTTTGACCTGTTCTGACAAGCTCCACAGCCCGTCCACCATTCCCTCCCGGGGTCATGCCGCCCCCAGGAGCCATGGGTCCACCTCCTGGCGGTCCTCCACCCTTCCCTCCGGGCTCCATGCCCCCACCAGGCTCCTTCCCTGGTGGTATGTTCTGGAATTTTCACCTCTGAATTGATACTCATTAATTATTATCCAGGTGCGCCGCCATTCCCTCCCAATGGTCCCCCCGGTTCAGTTGGCAACATTCCTTCTTTCCCTCCCTCATCTGGAGGCGGGCCTGCACAGGGTGGGCCGCCTGGCGCAAGCAGTGGGGCTCCGAGTAGTAGTGGCCCTGGCGGCATGCACCCTGATAGGATGCGAATGATGAGTGGTGGAAGGTGATAGACCTTGATACTCCGCTGTAGAGTGATATGTGTATAGTATACGAGATGCGTACTCGCTACCGCGTGCTTTAAAGAGTATTGAACGAAGACGATTCACTTTGTCGGATTGGCATTGTATCTAACACTACAGTGATGAATAATCCCGGCACTTCAAACTTCAAAGCTTCATCCTGTCAGAGAACACCAAGCTCAGCCTGATTGCGACTTTGCATTTACATAATGAAGGCAACCAGTAGCAAATGCCTTGCTCATGGCAATGCATGATTTACTTGATATTTCCATGCAGAATGGTTCAAGCTGACCATCTTCGATCATCTGGCGAAGGTCACTCTCCGAGTACTTCCCATTGCACCGCTTCCTAAGACGTATAAGGAAAATCTTCTTTCCCTGGAAAGCACCTTAGACAGTATTCAAGATCGTAATACTATAACATGAACCATACCTTGTCACTTGTTGATTTCCAGATGGGCATTTGAGGTATAAGTGTCCATACATGGGCACCAATGTAATACCACAAAGTTTGGCCAGCCTTGTCCTGAATACAACATCAGACGGGCTACAGAGTCAAAGGTATGATGGCACACCTTCTTAGAGGAAAGGGTGAAGGTATGAAAGACATTATTTCCTGGAATGGTTGTTTGAATGTACATTGCTGTATTCTGGTTGTCTGCAGGTGATCCCCAGTCAAACAGAACAGATGTTGATGGCCCATCCATTGCAACTGGCTCGTAAATAAAGGCCATATTGTGTATAATCTGGACGCGGAAGCAAAGATCATCCATTTGTGTAAGGCTGAGTAGTCAAATAATTGAACAATCCATTAACTTTCTGTAAGTCGTTATACAGCTCACCTTTCCAGTGAGCATAACTGGAAAGAAGCCAATTTCACAATCCGATAATATGGTCTCAACTTGCGATCAAACACATACCATATCCTCATCAAGAGTCAAATGATTTCCAAGATTTGCCCAAGGTATTGGACATATGACTTCTGCACTCTTGGGTGTGCGCGTCGTTGACATGCGCCAGCCGTCGTCCAGGTTCACGACCATCTTGGGTATATTGTGTGGTCTGTAGGGTTGGCCCGGAGAAGTTGTATACCCTTCACTAGGGGAGATACATCCTGGTCTGGGTGAGCGGCCAAGACACGGCAGTATCCCATCATCTGGCTAGGTAAATCTAAATCAGAAAGTAATTTCCAAGTGTGTTTCGGATATGCTACTTTACCCCAAGTTCCTCCAGTAGTCCGAGCATGGCACGGCGAACAAGTGTTAGCTTGCGCTCAGCGTTACTCTGCCTGTTGCTTCGTGTAATCTGGTGGTCTTCTACGCTCGGCCTCGTTTCAAGCTCTGTGACGCGTGCTTTCCACATCGTGGCCTCGTTGGTCGACTCAATGACTACATCGCTGAACTCCTCGCCGATACGGGCGAGCCTTGCGGCTATCTGTGCCAACTAATGCGAGATTGGCCCATCAATAAACGCAGTCAAGCCAATGGAGCAGGGCGTACCTCGTCGAGGCCAGCTCGCATCCTGGTTCGGGGAGAGCGCGTTTCAGCGATGACACGGATCGTGCTGTCCGACATTGCTCTGTATGATTGAGTGAGACGTAGCGCGTTCGAATTGATAACAGCTACTGGAGCTGGACGGTCGCAAAAAGGCAATGATGGAGATTGGACGTGAGGAGTGTTTTTTTAGCGAACAGGGGTTCATCGCGGTCCTCGAGTGTTGCTTTTTGGTTAGTATGTAAGTTCAAGCATCGTTTTTGCGTAACAAAATTATCTCACCGCGTGTTCGCAGCTGCCTTCGTCCAGCCAGCTTCTACGCCACTGCCCTTCTTGCCCAGCTTATCGATGAACTTGGGAAGACAAACCATGGCAGAACTGTCCAAACGGGCACTGTCCGCGAGAGCACCGGTCGTCGACATTCACACTCATGTCTACCTTCCGCGGTATGCCGAGGAGCTACGCGCTCGCTCCTCAGCGCCTCGCATATACAGCCGAATATGTGCAGACGACCAACCGGAAGAACGGCTGTTGATCCTAGAAGGTGAGCCTGGAGTCGGCCGTCCTGTGGGACCTCAGGTGGGTTGTCAAGATCCGATTGGTGTAGTGCTCTATTGATCTGCGGTGCTCTGGAAGTACTGGGACCGAGACCAAAAGTTACTGTTTATGAAACGGCACGACATCGATATCTCCTTTGTCAGGTTCTCGGTCGCCGTATCCTCCATGGTCTTCACGCTCCTAACACCCTTTTGTGGACAGCTCAGCAAACCCATGGCTTGATTTTTTGCCCCCAGAGCGTGCACATACTCTCGCGCAAGAATTGAACAATGACCTAGAGAAATACTGCTCCACGTCGCCTGAGGCGGAAGGCTTCCCAGGGGTCAAGTCGATATATGGTTTTGGACTGCTTCCCCTTGTCCCTGGCGTTGCCGTGTCACCGGTGCTTGAGATCATCAAGCAGATCAACACATTGCCTCACATATCGGGTATCATTATGGGCACGAGGGGTGTGGGCAGTGGTCTAGACGATGAGACACTAGAACCTGTGTGGGAAGCTCTCCAACAAACGAATCTCGTTGTCTTCATTCACCCTCACTATGGCGTCGATACCAAGTCTTTCGGGGACAAGGCGAATGGCCATGTTCTTCCTTTGGCTTTGGGATTTCCGTTCGAAACCACAATTGTAAGCTGGGTCGCTCGTCTGGAAACTCCCCTTACGAAGTATCCCAGGCAATAACTCGGCTTATTTTGGCTGGTGTCTTGGACCGTTACCCGAACCTTCGTCTGCTCTTGGCCCACTCGGGCGGTGCTCTGCCTCAATTATCCTCTCGCCTTGCCTCATGTATCGCACACGATCCTATAGTCGCAAAACGGCTGAAGCATGATGCAAGATACTATCTCGGCAGACTTTACTTCGACGCAGTTGCGTATGGGCCGGAGGAGCTAGGTTTTGTGAGCGATGTCATCGGACGAGCGGAAGCGTATAGCACTACAGGTGGAGAGTACGACGGCGAAGTTGGAAGTACCAGGTTATTATTCGGCACTGACCATCCATTCTTCCCACCTCTGGAAGCCAGCCAGAAGTGGCAAAGTGTTGAAGACAACCTGAAGGCCATACGGAGTGTACGGAAATGGCCGGCTTCCGCACGTGCTAACGTCCTTGGACTGAATGCACTGAAATTGTTCAACCTGGACTAGTGTTGATCTATCAATCATATCTGAACCCTTCACTTCGGTACCTGTATCTTCAAACTGAAATCTATGTGCTGCACGGACTGATGAACAGCGCTGGTGCTTAAGATATCGATCTCTGGGAGATAGAGTGAGCAGGATCACGATATAAGTGCCCAGTAGTCCACGTACCATTAATTGCACGTTCCTGCAAGTTACTCTCCGTGATGTTTCCGCTCGATTCAAACAGAAATTTGCGTTTACCCGCCCACACCTCTTTCAGCTTACGTGCGACGCTCACGAGTCCATCCCCTTCCATGTTGTCGAGCATAACTATGTCGGCGCCAGCGTCAATCGCTTCATTGGCCTCTGCTTCTGAACCGACCTCCACCTCAAGAAGTATGCTGAATCCTCCAACAGAACGTGCCCGTTGGATGGCAGCTGTGATGGAACCTGGAGCATATTTCAGATGGAACTCGGCAGAACAGCGCGGGGAAGACGACTTGCCAGCTGACCAGATATGGTTATCCTTGAGCATGATCATACTAGACAAATCATGACGATGGGGGTCGATTCCACCGACGATCATACCATACTTTTCGACCAGTCGGAAACCTTCAAAAAAGACGATGTGAACGCAAAGAGAATCTTAAAGACCAGTAAGATTACCCGGGGTCGTCTTTCGTGTCCCAGCAATGACTCCCTCGTACCCATATGCCCTAGCCAGATCCTTGATTCGCTTCGACCTGCCAACCACAAGAATCAGTGATGCTCTTGATCTGAGCAAGGGCAAGTGCTCACTTGGTTGCGATTCCACTACATCTTGCGAGAAGGTTGAGTGCAACTCTCTCCCCCAGAAGGAGGTGTCGAACTTCCCCTCTCACAGTTGCAACATGTTTGACAGGTTCGAATGTCTCTCCCTCTTGCATATGCCATTCTACCCTGTGAGAACTGATGATGATTATCGAACGAGCGGGAAGGAGAGTTACGTACTGGCATCCGAGTCGGCGGAAGATTTCGGTGAAGAAGGGGACACCGGCGAGCACAGCGGTTTGTTTTCCCTTTCCGAAGAGGAATGCTTCTCGCTCGGCCTCTCCGACCACATATCCTGCGTAGTCGAAAGACGGGCTGTCCTCGGCGAGCCAGGCGTCGATTTGCGTCGTCCAACTGGGCGGTAACAGGTGCGCGAAATGGTTCATATCAGCAAGGTCAGCGAACTTATATACACCGCTGTACGGTAAACCTGCCTTACACAGCTTCGGAGAGGACCTGATTCGCCGAAAACGACATACAAAGATGTAACACAAGTGTACCTGCGTAAACTAGATATCCGAAAGTATGCTGCAAAGGAATAACTAACACAGAGGGAAAGCAGAAGAATGAACAAGCACAACGCTCATATATGATAATTAGGATCAGATAAGAGCGGTAATCAAAGCTGTTAGTGCAGCAACTGCGGTTCGTAAGCCAGCCTGAGTATCTGCACCGCGAAACGCAGCGCTGACTCCAGTAGGTGTAGTACTGGTGTCTGAACTGGTGGTGACAGCAGAAGCGGTTGTTCTGTGCGGGGAATTGGGTCAGGTAAAGAATTTTAAGATACATGCTCAAATGCTCACTGAATTGACGCAGAAGATGTCGTAGACCCATTGGAAGAAACTGCAGTGATGTTGAACTCGCTAGACTGAGCAAGTATAGTATCGAGGTGTTCGGCATCTTGAGCAAGGTTGACACGGAAACCAGAACCCGAAGGCCAGCCTCCACTAGGTGGGCTGCACGCAACGATGCTAACTGTTCCATCGACGACGGCATCCAGGACTTGGTTGCTGGCGGCATTCTGTTGTCCGGGCGCGTCTATGGAGCACGAAGGAAGATAAACACATCGAGGCTCACCACGTTCGTCAGGACTCCTGTGAAGCTGACAGGGTCGGTCTCGACACGCGTCCACATGAGATAGTTGGGACCGGTGGTATTCCAACCTTGGCTGCCGCCAGGGTAGGTGACCTGGTATGCGAAGGCCTGCGAGACAACCAAGAGGATGCTGGCGAAGACACGCATGCTAAGTGGAGACCGGGTCGACGAGGTGCGGATGAGAAGGGGAGAAGGGTAAACGCGCAAGGGTCCAAGGATGGCATGGTCGCGAATCGCCGGCTTGGCAGGTGCAGGCGAGGGTTCAGTTTCTCACGAAACCTATACAAGGGACAGGGGTGCATCATATCACGGTCTCGATATGCCGGCTAATAAATACTCACGTTGATCAGTCTATATCTACCAATCATGTCCATTTACATCGAAAGAGAGACCACTGCCCGGTGGTGTGACCACCACCATCGACAGTAGCAGGCAGAAATATTGGATCCGCCGGCGTGCCACAAGCCCGCAGCAGTGATCAGGCACCGGTCAATGTGGCCTCGGCATCAGCCCAAAGGTCCCTTTGACCCCAATGCCCTGCAACCACAGCGAAGATCATCCAGCAGGACGCATCCGACATGCGCGTCGTCTTTTCTACGGGCGCAGGACTTGAAGCCCCCTCAAACACTGTATTGTTCTTTGCGTACTTGCCTCTGTATGTCTGAATGAACCCGAGGCAGGCACGGGCGAGATTGCGCAGAAGATTCATCTCGTCAGCGGACAACTGATCCTCTATTTTGGTGAGAAGCGCAAAAATCCACCGTCCGTGGCTGACCGAGATAGTTGTCAGTGGGTCGCTGTAGTTCTGCAGATGAACGTTCATCCAGTGTGTAAAGTACATCAGCAGGTGGATTGACATTCGCTGCGCCGAAGAATTAGCGAAGAAAACGAGATTAATAAGCGGATACCATACATGATCGATTTCCTTTAAATGACTTGGCGTAACCTCGGGGGGGAAAAGTTGCTCAATGTGCTCCTCGTGAGCTTCCTCTGATGACATCGAGAGGTCGATTGCGAATGGTGCTGTATTCGCTGATTCCGCACTATGAAGAAAGTCAAGGGAGCTTGGCCGTCGTGGAACATTCCGTGGCAAGTCGTCAAGGCAAGCGGTCGGAAGGTGGGAAGATTCGTCTCTTGACTGCATAACAAGGAGGCTTGTTGCATCCCCAGGGAGTACAAGCTCAGTGAGGTCAGCAGATGCTCGCGCGCGGCATGGCGTGTTGAGTTTCTTCCGTACAGATCGGGCCCTCGGACTCCATGCTGACTCGGGATGGCCAGCGAGGAATTTCCACCATGCATCCCTATCTTTCTTCTCTGGAATTAGCCTCCGTCTTGAACCTGGACGATTGTGGTCGACATGGATTGTTGCCTGGGTCAGGTTCTGCGCCATATGAATACAAGCAAAATATAAACCTAGAGACGCGCATACCATCCTCAAATTGGAGAAATGTGTTTGAAACGCGATTCTCCACTCCTCGCAGGGAAGGACATTGGTGGATGAGGGCGTAAACGTATGCGCGACCTTCGTCTCAGACACTTCGTATGGGTTTTGCACTCTGGTGACGTGAGGTAATCGACGTGCGTCTCGTCTATGGGCTGAGTGAACGCAAGTAGAATTCGCAGTGAAATCGAGACAATACCTGACCAAGAACAAGTATTGCATGCCATCCTGTGGTTCTTGATCAAAGTCGTGAGGGAGGTTCGCGACAGGGAGGAATTGTCTTCCCGGTGTTATTTCATCTGAATCGGAGTCGCTCAATCCATCCCTTTTCCGCTTGTTCACCATGGCGTCGGATGAGGAAGGGACGTCTTGTGGAAGATTCCTGTCGAAGCGACGGCGTGAGAAAGCGCGCTTTATTAGTAAACCAACTTGTGCCAGAAACATTCTACACCAATACCCAATGGTCGCCGAAGATGATGTCGACATGGAGAGTCTGCAGGCTCAGATCGACATGTCCATGTCCTTTGCGCACAATCTAATCACGTCTTGGATAAAACCTACTCACTCTGCACAACTTAGGTCCAATGGTGTGAATGCAACACAAATACTCGAGGAGGAACTGCGCCGGCCTCCAAGGTACCCGATGATGTTATGTGTGTTATGGACTTACAAAAAAAATCTGTACAGATTAGGTGTTGGTGCATCTATTCCTACGGCACCACCACTAGCTCATGAGGCCTCCAAACTGAAGCGTAGACTGGGGAAGAGCGGTGCAAAAGACGAAGATATCGTGAAATCGCAACCTCAAGATTCCTCCAAGTCGGACGAGGAGGAGCATAAAGGGAGACCGGCTAAACGGAAAACGAAGGTGGACCCATTTGGACATGAAAGCAGCAAGAAGAAAAGAAAAGCCCACTCGGCAGCCAATCGATATCCCTCTGTTGAGAGTGTCTCTAAACATTCGGTTTCCCCGCTAAAGAATTCGACTTTAGGGGAGCCCCCAAAGCGCAGTCAGGGTTATTCATTTTGTCCTTCGTGCAGTATAGTAACTGGACCCTGTCAGATCCATCCTCTGGGAAAGAAAAGCAGCGGATGGGGCCGGGCGATCAGCGGTCCCCTGTGACTGAAGAGCATCGGTCAGCGACGTTGATCTCTTCACCGTGTGTAAGATTGCCTGTGCAGACCACGTTTTCCTCGAGTCCAACTGCCCTTACTGTCCCCTCACTTTCGAAACCGTCCCGGGAAACTTACGGTGCGCTTATAATTTTGTACTTGCTGTTCGCGCATTTGCCTCATTCTTCTCTGGCTCCACAATCTCCGGCTCCGGACAAAACAACTCCAGAATCCGGTCGAGTCCGCACTAATTCCATGCCCCTACCTGATAAAGCTAACCCACTTGACATCCCATTGCTGAATCTCGACGGCCCACCGGAACTCAGTGATAAGTTTGGTAATACCAGCGATTTGAACAATTCCAGAAGAAAGCGGAAAAGGCGTAAGAAGAAGAAAACTCAAACGATCGCTATTACAGGAGACGACTTGCATTGAGCACATAGTAAGGACTCCAACTGCGTTCAGTCCTACCTCATCTTGACTGTGGGATTCATCAGTACATCGCTATCCGGGTACCGTGACTCCTCCTGCTATGCGTTGCACAGGATTCAAGTCTTCCTGCCTACACTGTCGAGGAATATCTATTGCGGGTCGGCTACTACGCGCAATGGACCATGCGTTTGTGGTCAGTTTTCCGACGCGAAGTACAACATGCAAGTTATCTATTGACATAAATATGTGTCCTCAAGATAATAAATACGTAATGCTGGTAGCTAAGTTGGTGCTGCGGATCATCGTTTCTTCCCTGCAGCTCGAACAATGTCCCCCCGACTGTTATGGGAGGCTTTTCGTGAGCTACGTGGATTACGGTCTCCTGTTCCCCGGCGGTTATGACTGGATCGCCGGCTGTTGGTAGGAGTAGATTTTGGTGACTGGGTTGGGGAAGTTAGACGCCGAGAGCTTCCGCGACTGGGGCGTTTGGTAGCAGAGTGTTTAGTACCGCAAGGCAACGCTTTTGGTGCCTGTGGCCGCTGCTCCTTCTTGCCGAGTGAGATTGGCCAAAGACGGAAGAAAAGCTTTGATACTCCTGCCTTGGCCTGCCGAGCAGCCCTTCGCTGCTCCTTCCGCTCTCGCATGGCTTTGGCTTCGCGCATTTCGCGTATGCCTTGCTTGCGGAGGCGTTCATTGCCAGTGAATGTAGCACGCCACTTGACGAGCCAGCCGTGCACCGTCGAAGGCTTTGGACGACTGCGGGGCCGACCGTCTGAATGATACTGCTACATATTTCGGAAATAAGAAACGTACGGTAGACAGATGATTGTGTGAGATGGACTTACAGAAGACTTCCACTCGATCTGGAGCATCCTTGACTTGGGTTTGCCCGACGCAAGGGTGGATGGTTTGGTAGATGGAGATTTTGGATGTGGCGATTGGTTTGGCACGCTGAGTCCATATTTATGGACCTCCTTACGTGGACCTGGCCCGGATCTGTAGAACATACCTTTTCCGCGCGGCGGATATCTCCGACATGGCGACGAACAATTAACAATATTCTCGTTGCAGAAGGACCCAGGCAGCTTGCCACGCCTTCCTCCATTGCGCAGAAGGCATGTGGGTGTCCGACTCGCGTGCACGTTTAACGTTCAAGGCACCAGTGCCCAGTAGCCCGACAACCTCGTTATATTCCCATAGGGCCTCGTGGACGTCACACTGGTAACGCTGTTCAGCAATGTGGAAAAGGCGTGTTCTGCGCGCGGTCATCGTTTAGCGAAAGGATCCGGAGAGCCGGGGCAAATGGAATGGAAGTCGTCAAGTTTTTTGGGACAGATGAAGAGCCAAAGAGCCCGGAGTGCATAATATGATAGAGAACGTTCTGCTTGCTCCGTTATTGCAGTACCCTGCACGGACGGCAGACCGGGGCATTGACAGGCAATGCGGGTGGCACACGGTACGCATTTTTGTTTGGAAATTGTCGGCGTCACTACACCGCATCTATTCAGGCTTCAGGTATGCTCGTCCTCCAACAGGTTCTGTCAGCGTTCAGCGCTTCAGCTCCGGACACGGCTACCTCGACACCCGGTGTGCCTCTTGACTTGGTGCAGAACGTGGGAACGTGTTGCGTAATTGCCTTAATTGGTAATAAGAACGAAGAGAAACACAGGTATTGCTTACTAATTCTGCCGGGTACAGGACCCACGGTGCATATCTCTCCTAAACGTGACCGTGTTGTTTCTGAAAAGCTTCTAGTGACAGCCCTTGCGTCATACCCACCGTGTCGGTGGCGGTGAACGCGCCTTTGAACGATTTCTATTCCGAGTACTCCGTGTGGCGCACCGCATCTCGACTCTCCTCCTCAGCGGGTCCCCCTGGCTGTGACGATGCAATTTCTCCACACTGCCATTCAACATCATTGGCGAGCCTTGGCTCGTAAGTCATTGGCGCACACGGTTACTCGTTTCTCCGAGTCGCCTACCACTGCTAAACACTGGAGCCTTTCCGAAACTACAAAATCAACAATGTATCCTCACCTCAGACATTCTAACAGAAATTCCAGATTCATCAGCCAGGTACTATGGGCTGGAAGAACATTGACACAGTCATCCCAGGTAGGCTGTATATCGGAAAGTATGACGCTTATTATGTCCGTGACATGTCATTTCCTGAGCTACCTTGCATTTCCAGCATCCATGCGGCCAGATCACCGCGGTCGTTAACAGAACGCCGGATCACTCATATTGTGTCCGTTTGCAACGATGCAATCCCCGCAGAGATTCCCGAATCTGGCATTGTTCATCTGCGAATTCCCGTTGAAGATGTCGACTTCGCCGATCTTTTGGTTTGGCTCCCCTCTGCTTGTCAGTTTATAGATCGAGCCATTGCGGCTGAAGGTGTCGTCCTTGTGCATTGCAACCAGGGTCTGACTCGGAGTGCGACGGTAGTCGCTGCATACCGTGAGTCGGCGTAATCTATACATTCCGAGGTCCCTGGTTGCTGAAACACTGAAGTGATGTACACGCGCCGAATAGATGCTACACAAGCGATGTTGGCAGTTCGACAAGGTTGATTCTTGTCGTGTTGCCTCTCTCTTGTTTCTGATGGGACCCTGTTTTATAGCGCGAGAGCAAGTCTGGTTTAACGCCGGATTCCATGAACAGCTTGTCCTGTTTGAGCTCTGCGGATATCAATCAGGCCCAGCATGTCCATACTATGTTGGGTGGCGCCAAAAATTGGATGCCCATCTGGCAGGGCAAACTTAGATGGGTATATTTTGCACCGTCACGAGCGGTCGATAACTGACACTCTGATGGGGACGCCAAAAGTAGGGCGCATTTTGTACCAATGATACTCTCTCACTTACTGTACGAACGCAACCGTCGCGGCCTAATTGTGTTGCATAGAACGCCGGTATTCTCTGAGTACTCTACTAGCCTGGTTCCATTACTGTTGTCACTTTCTTAGAATCTTACATTAGCAGCCTTCCTCGTTATGTAATACTGATACCAGTCTGTTTAATGGGGTTTTTTTTTTTCATTCGCAATAGATGGGCTTTTTCCTCTCATGAAATAGATTCTGGTGAACTCGGCCAAATATTTCTGTCGATCTCATCCTTGACTCGCTGATCTAAGGGTAAGCGATCCAATTCTTCGTCGTGACCACCATGTGCCAACGAAGGCCACAGTCGACGCAGCGATCGAGCGTCTGTTTCGATCGCATTCTGTAATACCCAGTAGTACAGAGGCACTTGATCTAGGTCGTGTGGTGTCGTCAACCACTGTTGATCGGCATATGTGCCAAAGCCGCGTACGCCAGAAACGACCCAGAAATTGGTCGTGTTCGTCGCGAGGTAACTTGAAAGCCGGCGTAAGCATTCATGAGAGCAACAACTTCCTTCGGGTTTTTTGGGATTATGCCAGCGGACAAGCCCAAGCTCGGGGTATCTGGTGAAGCATAGGTCCATAATTCACAACTGCGGGGAAGTGCGGACTAGGAACGTGGCATAGGACACGTAGACTATGTTGTCTACAAGTACGTGTGACGTGGAACACGCAGAGTTTAAAAAGGCCTGGCACACTTTTCATTGAACTTGCACCACAGCGGATTGTTACTTGTCAGGGTAAGGGACGTGCCACCCGCGGAGTTCAAAAGGCCATTCTCACACGTTACGTGCCAAACAGCAAACTTGCTCTTTACCTTCAGCTCACAACCCGACAAACCACTTGCCTTTCGTCGTCGTCGTCGCAACACACAATGGGTCTTTCGGTCTCACGTCTTCTTTCAACCTTGTTCAAGAACAGGGAAATGCGTAAGCATCATATCTAGCTAGTGTCCCACTCACACTAATGGTCCCCGTTTTCTCTAGGTATTTTAATGGTACGGATGTACAGTACCCTTTGCCCCAGACTACCTTATAAACTTATCTACGTAGGTTGGTCTTGACGCCGCCGGTAAAACTACCATCCTCTACAAGCTTAAGCTCGGCGAGATCGTGACTACGATTCCTACGATTGGTAGGCTCATGACATGTTGTCTTTGGCTAAATTTCTTACAATTTATAGGCTTCAATGTCGAGACTGTCGAGTACAAGAACATCTCGTTCACCGTGTGGGATGTTGGAGGACAGGACAAGATCCGCCCTCTCTGGAGGCACTGTGCGTCGTCAATGTTCCGTCTCGCTTAACCTTTGTTTGACCGTACACTTAAGATTTCCAAAACACGCAAGGAATCATCTTTGTGGTTGACTCGAATGATCGGGAACGTGTCTCGGAGGCCCGCGAAGAACTTCAACGGATGCTGAACGAGGACGAACTTCGGGATGCCCTTCTTCTTGTCTTCGCCAACAAGCAAGATCTTCCCAATGCAATGAACGCCGCTGAAATCACCGACAAACTTGGCCTCCAAGCCCTCAGACAGCGAACATGGTATATTCAGGTCAGTGATCAGATTTGCAGTGACATGGTGAAAACTTGATGGTTGACGTGGAACCCGATTCAGGCCGCTTGCGCCACATCGGGCGATGGGCTGTACGAGGGCCTTGAGTGGTTGGCGACCAACATCAATAAACGGAGGGTATGAGCCAGAGTAGATCTCTTCTGAGTTGGTTCCGTATGTGCACTTGGCTGGTCGGCTTTCCTCACGACGTCGAATGAGATACCGTTCTACCATTAAACCACCGCTTGTTACTTGGGACACCCTCTTCAACTTCCCACGCCTTCATAATTTGCAAACATTGCGAGCGTGTTTCTGCTTGCAAGTATGCTATAGATGTTCCATTATCCTAACCTGCAATAAAGGGTGATTGTTAAACTGAGCACTAGGTGTATGTAAGGCTCATCCTATGCAACGTCTCTGCCTCCTTCCTGCGTTTCTCACCTCTCTCCCGGGAAGAGTTGTCACGGCGGGTGGCCCCATACCTCGCAAGTTTCTCCAGAAGGGCTTGCAGCCTTTTTGGTTTGACTTCGCTGTAGGATGCTTGTCGAACACTTGGCTTCAGATACTCCTGCACTGCATCTGTGAGGATAATCTTGGCCATCTGCAACCACCATCAGAGCAAGGAACCGTTGTGAGGTCAGGGTACATACAGAGTGTAGCTCGGTGAACGACGAATTGAGATGCCCTCGCCCTATCCTCGTAATCTCGCCTTCCAGGAAAGTCATGTCGGTCACCATATTGGCGATCCCATTTTCGTTCATCACTAACACTGTTGGACCGATCATGAAGTTCTATGTTGCGTTCCATATCAGCAAAGGGACCGATACCAAGGGCGTGTTTACCATGAAACACTCAGCGATGTACCCTACAGCGCCTTTGTAGGCCTCGTCCTTGTAGGTATCCTTGAGCGGAAGAGAATCCACGACAGTCGTAAGCCAGTTCACGAGCTCATAGAGATACATGCTCGGCATCTCTTCGCGGCCCTGTGGTGTCCACTCGTATTCAGATAGCTCAAAGAAATCGTCAAGCTTCGAGGTAATAAGGGCTGTAATTCGCCTCTGAGATCGCTGGAATGGCTCTGAGAAGGGTGACAAAGCGAGACGGATCGTTCCTCCTCGTTGCGTAGATCTGTAGAATGTGAGTACACCCGCAAACGCTTTAGCAAATGGGCAGGAACTACCTGAGGTTGGTGAGTGATCGCCCTAGCTCAGTGCAAGCTACCTCAAAGTATTCCAAGTTGGTTACAATCTGTGCAATCTGCGAGAGCGCTGATGTACTTTGAAGCCGTTTGTTTATGCTGTCACTTATGTGGTTCGACAGAAGCTTATCAAGTGACTAAAGGGGAGTTCTTGTAATTGGGACACCACGTCAAGGTAATCACATAGCCTTACCCGACTCAGGAGATCGTCAATGTTGCTGTGGTGTTGCGATACGCCTTCTACAAACTGATAAAACTGTTGAATGAAGGCTCGGATCTGTGGATGTTATGAGTGTTCCACCCATTGAAAAGGCAAGCTTACATCTTGACAACAGAGGTAAAAGCTTTGGGACCAGGGTAGAGTGAGCGGTATGGAACTCCTGACAACGGTTAAGCGCGTTCCTGCTCGTGCAAGTGATCGCTGCATTACTGGGTAAGCTCCTCCTTTTCAAAAGCGCTCAGCCATACGCTATTGAGTACGGAGTCTCGCTCGGACGACGTAGTGACATGCATTGGCAAGTAATCATCATTAAGCACAACCTAGGAGAAATCCTGCTTGAGACAAGTGAGAGACCAGCATATGTATAGAACGCACCGAATCCAACTTCCGGCTAAACTCAGTTTCGAGTAGTGCCGTGTATTTCTCGAACAGAGTGAGTGTCAGAGTATGAAGGGAATATGTAGGATAAGAATAAGACTGTGCAACTAGGTCATCGACGTCGCAATCAAGGTACGTGTAATGATTACCTCGAGTGTCATAACAAATGCTGTTAGGCATTCCTTGACTTTCAAAAATGTGTCAGGATCCTTTTGCTCCACCAAAGCGGAACCGATAGCTGAAGACAATCGAGACACAACTGCATCCCAGAGCTCCTCGACTTCTCGCTCCGAGCGGAAGCCAGAAGTAGTCTCCAGTACATGATATTCTATAATGAAGAAGCCGCATATTTCTTCCAAGAGAGCAGGGAGGGAGGGTAAAGAGAGCGGCGTAGGGAGGATAAGATCCGACTGGGCCTGAATAAAGAGTTAGCAACGTCCACGAACCACGATAGAGTTGGCGAGCCTTGCGATCAGCTTGGTAGGAGGTGCGGAGGTCGTCGAGCGAATCCAAGGAAATGTAGATATGGACACATTGGTATAGCGGCTGGAAATCAACCCCAATCTTGTCCTTGTCAAGGACGTTATCTGTGCATCACGACACCTCAAAACCACAATTAATCTGGTACAGACGGGACTCACTGTCAGTTCTTTCATATGTAACCATTTCAACCGCACTGCCCACGCGACTTGATCTCAGCATTGGATCCCTTTCACGTCGGGCTCTCCACTTTCGCGCGCGTGCGTCCATACACTCCATGGCTGAACTCCCCACTGTGGCAGTGACATTTCTGATTTCAAGTAGCCACTGTTTCATGGATGCAGTAACAGCATTTTGTACCTGGACTCGAAGCGAGGGCAAGGAAGACAATATATGCTGGTATAGCGGGGTTTGCGACAGCGATGTCAACGGCATGGTCTGAATGTCTTCCAAAGACTTGAGAGGGCAGTAACTCAGTATGAGGGGCCCGAACAATTACAATTTCCGTTTGACTCACTCGCAAGGCACTCCAAAACCTGCCTTCCTTGATCATGTCGCCAATGCGGTCGATGACGTCGAGAAGCTTCAAGCAAGCCTGAAACGTGTCGATTGCCTCGTCGAGATTGGAAGCTGTCTTCTTTGATTGCAACAAAGTCCTCTTCTTTTCGACGAGTCCCTTTCCCAGCTGCCCGATGTTTTCATCCAAGGTCGCAATCTTCTCGCGGAGGTTGGTGGTATACGACTTGATGGTGAAGAGGGTGGAGATGGAGGAGATGAACTCCTGATAGTTCTCTGTGCAGATACCTTCTATCTCTGCGTCCTTTGCCTCGATGAGCGCTTGAAGATTGCGCAAATAGACCTCCTGCTGTCGGTTTGCATGGATTTGTTTGATAATGGGACCAAGCTGTTCCAGGTTCTCGGAGGAGGACGATGCATCAAGGAGATGTATCTGCTGAAGTTGCTGGTCGATACTTTCTTGAGTGTACTGTTGACGACGTCGCGGAGGCATCATTGATGTATGCTGCAATCCATATTGGGATGAACGGTGAGCGGTTGTTTGACAACAGCTTTAGGTCCAAACACTGTCCTGTACTTGTCACGGTCTCCGAATGGAGGCCCGCTCCAGAATCCCAGTCCACACCGTGCGCACCCGAATCTTCACGTCCATCAGCTAGTGCGATGCCCGAGGTAAAGTTCCGGATTGGCGCGGTGTGAGTCTCTACTTTATTCCACCCTTTGCGATGACTTATAGCCAGATAATAGATTATTTGATATGGATGGCACGCTGGTCGATTCGACCACCGGCGTCATTGGCGCTTGGGCTACCTTTGCGAAGACATACCCTGGGCTCGACGTAAAGACGATCCTCCACAGTAATTATCCCACCTCCCAATCTAACCAGACCGCCATCCAAAACGCTCTTCTGCAGCCTCGCACGGCGTCAGGACCAAAGATAATCTTGCAAAGTGGTGCGGTATCACTGATTCAGAACTGCTCAAAGTCTCTTGGCTCCTAATTTACCTGTATCTGCGTCTCTCTGATCGTTTCTGTTCTATTAGGATGAAGCTGACCGGTTCGAGCGAGCTATCATCGACTCTGCAGACACCGGTATCAAGATGCTCCCTGGCGTACGCCCAATCCTTGACAATGTGAGATATCTCCTTGTTATGCTGCTCTTTTAATGAGTCACTTACTTTATACTATGTACAGCTGTCGTCCGCCAAGAGTAAACCGAACCAACGGTGGACAATCTGCACGTCTGCAACTAGAGCCTATGCTACTGCCGCCTTGAAAGCGGCAAACATAGATGCTCCCGATGATTTTGTAACAGCCGATGACGTCCACAAAGGGAAACCACAGTAATACCCCCATTCCTCGCTCGTCAATATGTATAATGACACTGCTTGTCAAAGCCCAGATCCATATCTAGAGGGGGCTGCTAGATGCGGCGTCAGAGCTACCGACTGTGAGTAACTTCATTTTATGAGCTAGGGCATAGACGTATTTCATAACGAGGCCTTGTTGTAGAGGATGCACCCGCTGGTGTTGTGAGCGGCTTGGCCGCCGGGTCGAGGGTAATCGGCCTGCTGACTACCCATTCAAGGGATCAGATGTTAGAGGCCGCTGAGAGCGCACCCGAAGGTTACTTCTACCTGGTGCAGAATTTGTCGAGGTAAATATCATTTGAACCTATTATTTAAGTACTGACGTCGCGACAGTGTTTCGATGATACTCGTTGACAATGGCCTTAGCGTAGAGACAACAATCACCTTGACTTAGGATGGAATACCCTTGAGATGATACAGGACTGAAGGATGGGTCCTTTGATAGAATCCTAGAAAGCTATTTTTTGGTGGATCCTAAGTCCCCGATGGTACAGTAAACCAAGACTACGCTGTGCATACAGTTTAGTCATTAGCTGATAAGTCAATATCTTATCTAAAGCACCCATCATAAATATACCGGAGCGAAGACAACAACGGGAAGTGAAATGCCTAATACTCGGCGCCTTCTTCTTCAGCGTCTGCTGAGTCGGTGCCTACCTCTTCGTAATCCTTCTCCAGTGCAGCAAGATCCTCTCGTGCCTCTGAGAACTCACCCTACGACGGGATGAGGTCTTTGAAGTACGAAGAAAAGACGACATACCTCTTCCATTCCTTCACCAACGTACCAGTGCACGAAAGCACGCTTCGAGTACATCAAATCAAACTTGTAGTCTGGCGTAGCATCAATGCGTCTGAGGGAAATCACTGTTTCAATTTTAATGACTGACCAAGGCGACTCCACGCAACAGATATGGCAGTAGTGCTGCATCACAAGGTCAGCTGATATACGGCCCTGGACTTGAAGAAACTCACTTTGACAACATGCAGAGGCTGCGGCTCGTCTTCGCAAGGTCGCCAGTGGGGATGTGAGCCGGGGGTTCATTGCAAATTCCGAGCTTGAAACCGGTGGGGCACCAGTCGACAAACTGAATGGTCCTCTTTGTCTTGATGGTGGCAACGGCTGCCTGGACATCCTTTGGAACGACGTCCCCACGGTATAGGAGGGCACACGCCACTATCGCAAGGGATCAGCACGTCATTGCGAGTAGTTGCTTGCCAACATACTATATTTGCCCTCCTTGGGATCACATTTCACCTAAGGGGGGTTCAGGGTTAACTAAAATAATGACATCATCTTATGCAAACAACACTACCATCTGATGTCCGCTTTCGAAGCAAGAGAAAGTCATCTCATTCACCGAGTTTTGTTCGTGAGTAGCTTTCTCAGCGGAAAGCAATGGGGCATAAGTAGCAAGCGGGAAATGAATACGCGGGAAACTAGACAGTTTTATCGGAAAACGAAAACAGCGACAGAAAACTTCATCACTCACGGAACCAGGTTAGTCTGAAACTCGGTTAGGTCGACGTTCAAGGAGCCGTCGAACCGGAGAGAGGCAGTAATCGAGGAGACGACCTGCGCAATCAGACGGTTCAGGTTGGTGAAGCTGGGTAGCGGGACGCCTAGGTTCTTCTTGCAGATAGAGTAGATGGCTTCGTTGTCAACCTATTTCAAGGATGCATTAACTACCAATCGGTACTTTTTTGGTTTAGGGTTTACCATAAAAGAGCAATCCGAGTGCTCGAGAGTCGTGTGAGTCGTGAGAACGGAGTTGTACGGTTCGACAACGGAGCTAGAGAGCTGGGGAGCAGGGTATACGCAGAACTCTAGCTTGGACTTCTTTCCGTAGTCAGCTGAGAGCCGTTCCATTAGAAGAGCACCGAAGCCCGATCCAGTGCCACCACCGAAGGAGTGGAAGACGAAGAAGCCTTGCAGACCAGAGCAATTGTCGGCGAGGCGACGCAGTTTATCCATGACTGGGTCAATGAGCTCCTTTCCTACGGTGTAGTGACCACGGGCATCTGCGAGGAGATGGCGATGGACAAGCGATAAGAAGTTGCGTTTACCAATACCTGTGATAGAGAGGCTTACAATTGTTGGCAGCATCCTCTTTGCCGGTGATCATTGTTTCAGGGTGAAAGAGTGATCTGTAAGTACCAGTCTTGACCTCGTCCACGGCACCGGGCTCCAAATCAATGTAGAGGGAACGGGGTACATGTTTCCCAGAACCTGTTTCGGAGAAGAACGTAGAAAAACCGTGATCAGTGCTCGCACTGGGGTCTGCGACGCGACCGTCAGGCTGAAAATGGGATTACGGTGGGTTCTGAAAGAGAGAGAGAAGAGCGTACGTTTAGACCGTGTTCCAAGGTGTAGAGCTCCCCTGGAGAATAGTCAGTTGGTAACGGTGACTGAGAAGTTCGCAAACTCACAGCACGCATTGCCAATTTGGACGCCAGCTTGGCCGACATGGAGAGAGATGACTTCGCGCATGGTAGAGAGCTAAACGGCCGGTGTGGATGGAATGATCGTAGATGGTAGAGAACAAGCAAGGGGATAATGCAAAATTTGTCGGGATCGTGCTTATTTTAGAAATATCGTCGGCTTGAATTTCCTCGGAACCGGAACAACGTGACTTCAGACTCAGTCGGTCGTTTTCCAATAAACGTACTCGTAATATTCATAAACCACGTCGGAAACACATTATAAAGACGACTAGCTTCGTACAGAAAACCAGGAGAAATCATGCAAAAGGCGGGCGTACAAAAAGGCGGTATATCTAGTACTCTCCTCCCTCCTCAACGTCAGCAGAGTCTATCCCAACCTCCTCGTAGTCCTTTTCAAGTGCGGCAAGGTCCTCCCGCGCTTCCGAGAACTCGCCCTCCTCCATACCTTCACCAACGTACCAGTGGACAAAAGCACGCTTGGAGTAGAGGAGATCGAATTTGTGGTCCAGGCGGCTCCACGCGCTTGAGATAGCCGTCGTGTTTGACAGCATGCACATGCTACGCGACACCTTGGCGAGATCACCACCAGGGATGTGAGCGGGTGGCTCGTTGCAGATACCAAGTTTGAAGCCAGTAGGGCACCAATCCACGAACTGAATGGTTCGGCGGGTCTTGATGATACTGACAGCCGCGTTGACGTCCTTGGGAACGACATCACCACGGTAGAGCAATGCGCAGGCCACTAGTAATCGATTAGATAAATGATTGTCACGAGGCATAAATTGACGTACTGTATTTACCCTCACGGGGATCACACTTGACCATCTGGTTACCTGTTTCGAAACACGAGAAAGTCATGTCCGCAACCGAATTTTGCTCATGGTGCGCCTTCTCTGCAGAGATAATGGGAGCAAAGGTAGCCAACGGGAAATGAATGCGAGGGAAACTACGATGCACTCAGCTGCAGTACCATCAGAGTGCGCCATAAAAGACTTACGGAACCAGGTTGGTCTGGAATTCGTTGAGATCGACATTGAGGGAACCATCGAAACGTAACGAGGCAGTGATTGAAGAAACGACCTGAGCGATCAAGCGATTCAAGTTGGTGAAGCTAGGGGACGTAATGTTGAGATTCCGCTTGCAGATATCGTAAATAGCCTCATTGTCAACCTAATTTCATCGGATCTAGGTAAGCGTGCCGCATGGATATACGTAATATACCCACTGACCATGAACGAACAGTCAGAATGCTCAAGGGTCGTGTGGGTCGTCAAGACGGAGTTGTAGGGCTCAACGACAGAGTTTGCCATGGTAGGAGCAGGGTACACGCTGAACTCCAACTTTGACTTTTTGCCATAATCGGTTGAAAGACGCTCGAGAATCAAAGCACCAAAGCCCGATCCAGTGCCGCCACCAAAGGAGTGGAAGACGAAGAAGCCCTGCAGACCACCACAGTTATCGGCGAGGCGACGAACTTTGTCCATGACATTGTCGATCTGCTCCTTGCCAATCGTGTAGTGACCACGAGCGTCTTGAATCGAGAAGTGAGATAAAATAGGATAGAGAGAAGCTGGGCGACATACAGTTGCTCGCGGCATCTTCTTTACCCGTGACCAGAGTCTCGGGGTGGAAGAGACTCCTGTAGATGCCAGTCCGAACTTCGTCGATCACGTTGGGCTCCAGGTCAATGTAAAGCGACCGAGGAACGTGTTTTCCGGATGACGTCTCGGAGAAGAACGTGCTGAAACCATCATCATTGGCGGATGGAGAGCCCTCGACAAGGCGGCCATCGGGCTAGATATGACGGATCAGCGGGAACCAGACAAAAGAGCGGGGGATGAAATTACACTCAGACCGTGTTCGACGGTGTAGAGTTCCCCTGCGAAGAGATATAAGCACCGATTGCATGTAGATACGTGTGCGACGCGTGTAGATGGCGTGCAAGAGACGTACAGCAGGCATTTCCAATCTGGACACCAGCCTGGCCGACGTGGACAGAGATGACTTCACGCATGATTTGAGAAGGGTTGGCTGGAAAGGGAGGCGGATGAGCTGGGCGGACGCGAAAAGACGCGTAGAGTACTTACTGGAGGGAGGCAAGGACGAATGGTGGCCGAGACGGGTGGGCCCAGGGTTAAAAAGGTCGAGAAACACATGGTGGTTATCTAATCATTCCCACGCGTCGGCTAGTTTATGTCAGTGGACGTGCAGCGGGCTCGTGAAGTCCATAGCACTCGTCATGATCACGTTCAGGCCACTCGCAGGTGCTGTCGGCGCGCAGAGCCCCGTCCCGCTCGCGTATCTCCTCCAGGTCGACGACATCCGCGTCCTCCTCGACTGCGGCTCTCCCGACTGGTCCCCCGAACAGCCCTCTCCCGCCGACTCTTACTGCACCGCCCTACGAGAGTGCGCGTCTTCACCCCCTCCTGATCCCGCCTCACCCTTTCCACAGGTGCGCCTCCAATGTCGACCTTGTCCTTCTCTCCCATGGTGATCTCGCACACGCCGGCCTCTACGCCTACGCCTACGCCCGCTGGGGCCTCAAAGCACCCGCATACACGACCATCCCCGTCCAGGCCATGGCACGCATCGTCACACTCGAAGACATCGAGGGAACCCGCGACGAACAAGACGTCCCCGAGGAGGAGCCACCCAGCGTCTCTGACCCGCAGTCACTCACCTCCCTCAATTCCCCCCCTCCCAAGTACATCGCCACCGCGAACCAGGTCCACGAGGCCTATGATGCCGTCAACACGCTCAGATATTCCCAGCCCACACACCTCCAGGGTTAGTTTCGCGTGCCCCGGATTGCATGTATTTACTCCCATAAGAATAATCATAATATTTGACATGCTGCACAGGTAAATGTCAAGGTATCACTATCACACCCTTTTCTGCTGGACACACCCTCGGTGGCACGATATGGAAGATTCGTTCTCCATCGGCCGGTACAATCGTCTATGCTGTCAACATGAACCACATGAGGGAGCGCCATCTCGATGGCACGGTCCTCTTTCGCCCATCTGCAGGTGGTATTTTCGAGCCACTTGCTCGACCCGATCTCTTCATAACCGACGCAGATCGCGCAAACGTCATAACAAGTCGAAGAAAAGACCGTGATGCAGCGATGATTGGTGCGCCTCGGTCTTGTCCCCTTCCACCTCCGAGCAGCTCATCCTCTGTCTCCCAGATGCCATCGGCGCCACCTTGTCATCCAGGTGTTCTCTTCTGCTGCCCTGCGATGCCGGTCCTCGGTTGCTCGAGTTGCTCGTGTTACTCGACCAGCACTGGAAATATGCAGACTTCCGCTACCCCGTCTGCCTGTTGTCTCGCAACGGACGCGAAATGCTGACATTTGTCCGAAGTATGATGGAATGGGTAGGTGGTACTGTTAGCAAAGAAGACGTCGGCGTCGATGGCTCCGGTAAAACGGGATCTAAACGACGGCGAGCAGACGACGAAGCAGACGATGAAGCTTTGGGCGCGTTCGCGCTACGGTTCAAGTGCGGGCGTATTTCTCCTCCCTGTCTCGCACTCACCTTCCGTTCAGATATCTCGAGTTTTTCTTGAATCCACAGGCACTCGTACAGAAATACTCATCAAAAGAACCAAAACTTATTATTGCTGTCCCGGCATCTCTCTCACACGGACCTTCCAGGTCGTTATTTGTTGACTTTGCAGCGGTTCCTGGCAATGTTATACTCCTCACGAACACAGGAGAAGATGGGACACTCGCTCGCATGCTTTTTGACAGATGGAACAACTCTCAAAGAGGCGATGATACCTGGGACAAAGGCAAGATAGGGAGCAACGTCATGATGGACGGATCTCTTCACCTGAGGGTACCTTGAATCTTTCTCAGTCAAACGTTGTACGCTGAAGCTCTCCCAGATGAATTCGAAAGTCCCTCTTCAAGGTGCTGAACTGGAATCCTACCTTGCTAAAGAACGCGCAACCAAAGAAAAAGAAGCGGCGCAACAGGCCGCCATCGTCCGCAATCAACGCATGCTCGAGGCGGACGAAGACGAATCCGACGAGGAATCCGACTCTGACGAGGAGGACGAAGTCGAGCGTGCGTTGGATGACGATCAGATGGACGCGACCGACGGCGATTCCGTGGTGCCGACTTCAACACGTAGACGGAAAGCGGACAAGATCGAGGACAATACCGACTGGGGACTTGATATGGACGACGGACTAACCAAAACATTGCTATCGTTCGATATCTATCTCAAGGGCAATGTCTCCAAGGCCACATCATTCTTCAAGAGCACAGGTGGTCATGCACAACGATTCCGCATGTTTCCTTATGTCGAAAAGAAGCGGAAAGTCGACGAATATGGCGAAACCGTTGACGTCGGAATGTGGTTGCGTCGAGGTAAGGTCTTTGAGCAGGAGGTAGAGTCCGATGAAGTCAAAGAGGCGAAACGGAAACAGGCGGAGGATGAAGCGAAGGTCATATTCTTCCCATTTTCAAGGTACTGACCTGACTTGACCGACGTGTTCTACAGACGGTGGTGCAAGAACCTCCTTCAAAGTATGTGGCGTCCGAGATCGAGATTCAACTAGCCTGCCGCCTCCTTTTCATTGATATGGAGGGTCTCAATGATGGTCGTGCCGTCAAAACTATAGTACCTCAAGTGAATCCTCGCAAAATGGTACGTAAAATGTCGCCCGTAGCAGGCATTGAATTAAACACCATCTCTGTAGATTTTGGTGCACGCCTCCATGGACGCGGCAAGAGCACTTATCGAAAGCTGTGGGCAGATCCGTGCGATGACTAAAGACATCTATGCCCCCGAAACGAGTGAGAGCGTACAAATTGGGCAACAGACCAACAGCTTCTCGATCTCGCTAAGCGATGAGTTATTGAGCACGCTCAAGATGTCGCGGGTACGTAACATGGCTTATCGCTCTAGGATGATATCCATGCTCACCAGTTGCCACTGATAGTTTGAGGACAATGAGGTCGGTTACGTGACTGGACGCGTGGTGAACCATTTCAGTTCCACTATACCGATTCTCGAGCCATCGGGTGTTTCAGTCCCGGCTGATGCGCATGTCAGGACTGACGCCCCTCATGATCGGGTACTTGGGTCGAGGCTAGCACGACCACTCCCGCGTTCGACAATGATCGGAGAGCTCAAACTAACAGCTCTCAAGGCCAGACTTGCATCCATCGGAATACCAGCGGAACTAATCGGTGAAGGTGTTCTTGTATGCGGCGCCGGAGCCAGACGAGGCCAATCGATGGACGACATCGAAGAAACTGTCGCGGTTCGCAAGACAGGTCGAGGAAAGGTTGAACTCGAGGGCAACGTCTCGAGCGTCTATTATACGGTACGAAAAGAGATCTACGGGCTACATGCGCTTGTAGCTGCCTAGCATCATGTAATGATATCCCCACTAGTACCTAATCCTATCAACGAGTTTGACCAAAATCATCATCACGCTCCTTTCCCCGCGTCCTCTTTCAAACTGACTATCTTGTTGAGTACCAAGACATCGCCCTGATTCATACCGAGGGAATTTGGTGGGTCATCAAGCGTGGACAAGCGGGAATCCGAGTCCACGGAGAAGTATGCGACGCGTAGGCCCTGGAAGCGAATGCACTCCTTGCCAACGAGTTGTTCAGGAGTGACCACAGGAGTCTTAGGATCAAAGACCTGCTGAGCCCCATCCGCTTTTGACTTCTCGGCACGAGCCCTAGCCTCTGCGAGTGCATCCTTCACGGACTCCCTTGCTAATGGCCAAAAACCAACTTCAACCATGGCGCCCTTCACGACGTCCATGCTATGCGGGTTGATATCTGCTGTGAAATCGGGCACTGCAGCTAATGGATTGTCGCTCTTGAACAGGGGGTAGAAAATCCGTGTTTCGTCCACGCGGACAGGACTTCCGGACGGTGCATGTTCTGCGACCCACTGGATATATGTCTTCGGTTTCGCATTCCCTTTGTCTTCGAGTCTGCAGACAAGCTCTGTAACCCGGCCAGTGGAAGGATCCGTCTTGTACGATGTGCATGTGATAGGGTGCGGCGCTTGGAAAAGACCGACAGTCTTGCCTGGAGCGAGCCGGAAGTAGTCCTTGGAGTCTTCCAACCTGAAATCATCGGCATCGATATAGATAGTACGTGTGAATGGAATAGTGGAGGTTCCAAGCTCAGGAACTTTGGGATGTAATGGTTTCTCTACCATGAGGACATAATCTTCAGGTAGGTTCTCGATAGTGACTTTGAGGGGACGCAGCACCATCAACAGTCGCGGTGCTGTTCCCTCCAGAAATTGCCGGATGGCCTGATCAAATCGGCCAATCTGGATGTTTGACTCAGCTGTGGAGACCCCAAGAACGCTCACGAAAGACAGGATCGCTTCCGGGGGAACCCCTCGACGGCGAAGTGCGATGACAGTATGGAGCCTTGGGTCGTCCCATCCGGTAACGTATCCTTCGTTGACGAGCTGCAGGATCTTCCGTTTCGAATTTATCGTTCCTGTTACATTCAACCTTCCAAATTCGGACTGCCTTGGCTTGTATACTTCGAGTGCGTCGCAAAGCCATTCGTATGACTGGCGGGAAGTAACGAATTCCGTGGTGCACAGCGAATGTCTATACGCCGTTTTAACTCACTCTCGACAACGCAGAAGATGGACGACGCACGATATGTTCTCAAAACTGTCAACGAGACAGTGTGTAAAATCATATGTAGGATATATTTTCCATTTATCGTGCGTACGGTGGTGCGACGCGTCCAGAACCCGATAAGCCGTCAGGTCCCACATCTTGGGATTGGGATCGGTCAGATCCTGCTTCATACGCAAAAACGCTTCTTTGGGACGATAGAAGCCATCCTTCATTTTCAGGAACTCTGCAAGGGACTCCTCAACCGGCCTATCCCTGTGGATACATGCACGGGGAGCAGCAACCTTTTCACCCCTATCGGCCTTCATCTGCTCCTCTGAGCACGGTGCTTGAGTAGGAGTTGAAAACCGGACAATGGCCACTCACGGGAACAATGACAAACGTATGCCTTGTCTCGTTTAATTAAGTCAATGGCGAGCTCATACAGTTGGTCGAAATAGTCGCTCGAGTAAGTGATCTTCCATGGTTCAAAGCCAAGCCATCGAACGACTTCGATGATGCTCGTGAAATATCTTGCTTCCTCTTTCTCGGGGTTGGTGTCGTCGAAGCGAAGATATGTTCTCCCGCTGTGATGTGCAGCATATCCAAAGTCCACAAAGATAGCTTTGCAGTGACCTATGTGCAAATACCCATTCGGTTCTGGGGGGAACCGAGTATAAACTCTGCCATCGGTAACGGCCAAGTGTTTATCGCGAAGTTCGGGTTTAATTTGCGTGTTTTGACCTGGTTTGTGGAGCGCGCCAAGGAAACCTTCCTCGAATACTACCTTCCTAGATTTGGCCCTCTGTGCAGCGTCAGAGACTTGCGTCGCAGTGTTGTCCGATGTCTCCCCAGTGGTCGACGCGTCGGTTTCCTTCTTTGACTCCTGAAGAGAGTCATGAGATCATGACACGGTACAAAATATGATCGGTGTCGCCTACCTTTACTTTGGGCTTCGCAGCCTCCTTTGCGCCAAAAACCTGCGTAAAGACGCGTTCGACGGCGTTTTTTATTTCAAGCGGATTTGCCCATCGCAAGGAAGGTATGTTCTTCACTCCGCCGATGACGGCTCCGAGGCTGGTCCACCCGGACACGGAGTGTGACTGGATGTATTCGTTCACGAAGGCATCTAGCTGAACCGGCGTAATACTGAACCCTAATCGTATAATCGTTGAATGACCTACAGACCCCTGACACGGAGATTGTAGACTCACCAACGCCACACGTCTCGTTGAACTCGGCCTCGTTCACCGGCAGCGCGTGAGACTCGAAAAATTTAGTGGCAACTAATCGTAATGATGTCCATTGATAGCTGGAGAAAGCACATGACAGCCAGAACTACGGACCGTTTACTTGATCCACCGACTTGAGCTTCTCTTCACGGATCGCTTTGACGATGTAGCCTTGCTTGGCATCGTCGACATTTGGCGCTTTAGTAAGCTGGACAGCGAGCGCTGCAACTAGCACGGCTCGTTTCTCCCCGAGAAGATCCGATTCAGAGGTAAGGTTGTGCGAGAGGATGAGGTTTCTCATAATCGTGGCACTTTTTGCGTTCTTGGCTGCTTCAGCAGCCTTGGACTTCGATAACCCTAAAGACTGGAAGAGAGAAATGGAGGTATCGGGAGTGTCTCCCTGTGCGGCCATGGTAAGGAATCGTTGTAGGTTTGGAGAACAATTGAAGCAGGCCTATTAATGTGATGTGAGTCATCTGTTATCTAATCTATCACAACTACTGCCACCATACTAGTGGTAGATAACATCGCACAAATTCCCTACTATCTGTCGCTTCGGTCGACCGTCAGCTCGTTGGCCAATTACTCTAATCTCCATCTTCTTCGTCGACGAACCCGCGGTCGTCCCACTCCCATCGCCATCCAGAAATGCCAAGGAGAGATGTAGTATCTTGTCTAAGATCAATCGCGCTGCCTTACTAGATATGAGTGGCAAAACCCGGAAGTCCGAGAAAGTGATATGTTCGGATCGAACTTTCAGGTGTTGAACCCTCAGCTATTGTTTGGCGAGAATGGAACGCACCAATAGTCAATAACTCCCACCGGCCCTCTGTCCAAGATTTTCCAGCTTCCATCAAGCGCTCAAAGTGATCTTTCCAAAGGGTGAACTTTTCCGAGTTTATGACCAATATGCTGGGTAGACATTCGTCTTTGAATCTCTGGTGGGGTAAGGGACCCGGAGAGGGTAATGGTTCAAGCCAAGGATCGAGTATCAGGGCTTTCTGAACGGGTATCGGAGGTTCATTATCCGGGGGTGCATTGGAGAGCATTGATAGCTGTCCCACTCAGTCAACGCTTTCCCGTGAATGAAACGAATGACCTTGACACTTACGACAGTGGTTCCTCCGAACGAGTGTCCAGCGAGTACAACATTCTCTTCGCATTCAATTGGCTTCTTCGGCCCGACTCTGGACCATCTTGACCAATCGATGGAGGTATCTCCTGTGGTTCCCAAAGAATATCGAGTGTCTTCGCGACCGTCGCGAACTAAATCCCGAATTGCTCGGAGCGCGTGGTATATTTCCTGTCTTCTAAAGTCGAGCTGTTCACCTCGAAAAGATAGCATATTACATTCTTCAGCAGGATGGTCGGGTGGCCAGCTTAAGATTGAACATGGTCAAGGAGATTGCCGATATTGGAACATCTTAGGCTTACACTAGATTAGTCTCCTTGATGTATAGGATTGGATCAGAGGACGAAGGCATAGCAGCATGCCCCGATCCATCCCTGTGTTCCATGGCAAGCACTACACGTCCAGAAGATGCGATCCGTGTGCAGAGTTGGCTATACCAGAGTGAACAACGGCGACCCTTGGACGAAACGCACAGTTACCTGTACGCGGTTCTACTGCCTCCCAGTCCATGCGAGAAGATGACCAGTGGCCAGGGAGAAGACCTGGAGGATTCTGTTTGTGTGATAGTGTGGGGGTTAAGGAGTGGTGCTTCAGGATGAACAGGTATCTACGGGTAACTCGGTCGGATATGTAAGAGATACGAGGGATAATTACGAACCTTGAGTAGGACGCCAAAGAGATGTACGAGCGGCCATAATAACCATAAGGATAAGCCTGTTGGGTGATTAGTAAAGTCG
>JBBPNB010000024.1:0-86771 GCA_038090635.1 Rubroboletus satanas
TTACAGATTATTGATTTATTTCACTTTGTCTTTTTCTACATGAGTACATAACTGGAATTTGGATTGCATCCATAAATTTTTACTTGGCTCCTAAATATCGGGGCCGACTGCCTCCCGTTTGGGTAGTAGACCAGTCTTCACTCACTTCGACTCACATCTTCAATATAAATATATCAGTGTCTTTATCGTATCTGCTTTGTATCCATAACAGATAGACTGTATTGTTGCTCGCGATGCCCATCAATCAACCTTCCAATCAAATAAAGTGAGTGCTCCGCATTTCTTCGTCGCATCAGACTCACATCCTTCCCAAGACTGACAAATGTTTCCATCGTTCGCCTGAAAAAGGGCGGAAAACGTTTCGAGGTAATGCGATGGTCCGACCTCTTGTCATGTAGGCTTGCGCTTATACTCTGATCACAGATTGCGTGCTACAAGAACAAAGTACAAGAATGGCGAAACGGCATGTCAGTCTGCCGTGTCCGACTGTCCCTCTGCTTTGCCTCATCGTGTGTTTTGAAGTGAAACCGATCTAGATGACGTCCTCCAAATATCAAATGTGTTCATAAACGTTTCCAAAGGCGAAGTGGCGAAATCGAATGACCTCCAAAAGGCGTTCGGAACATCCTCCGTGGACGAGGTCGTGAGAGAGGTCGGTCCACTATCTTCCTTCACCGTCGTCTTTTGCATGTTGAATTGAACTTGTCTTGCAGATACTGAAAAAGGGAGAGCTTCAAGTTGGCGAGAAAGAGCGCGAACATGACCTGACTACCTTGCGAAAGGAAATTGCAACCCTCGTGGCGGATAAATGTGTCGACCCGGCAACGCAGCGTCCGTATCCTGTGGGTATCATTGAGAAAGCGATGACAGAGGCAGGGGTGAGCGTGAAAACGGGCAAGAATGCCAAGAGCCAGGTAGGCCGGTTTGCGTTGCAATTGTGCGTTTGGCTGTTGGTCTGATTTAGTGCGGGAGTTAGGTGTCTGAAACATTGCGGCTTATTCAATCCGGATCGAAACTGCCCATTCAACGTGCACGGATGCGTGTCCGTGTTGCGGTCCCCGCTGCAGACGGAGAAGGGTTGGATGAACGGATCAAATCAGCAGCGGAGCAAGTCGAGCGAGTGGAGAAGGCAGAGATGTGGGAATATGTAAGCTGGTCATGGTCTCTTGGACACGGTTAACTGACGAAAATGTCGTCAGTCCATGTTGATTGATCCTCCTCAGTTCAAGACGCTTGCTGATCTACTTCAGAAGGAGTGCAAGGGAAGGGGGCGCCTCGAAACACTCACATTCGCTGCGACAGCAGATAGTAGTTAGATAGCGCGCTATTTTGTCGTCACCTTCTTGATGCTAGGTGGAAACTATCAGCAGATACATACTTACAGAGTCATGCTTGTCTTTTCATCGTCAGCGCTTTGTATGCAAGGTCTAAATCATCGATTTGTAAATCTTATTACACTGTCAGGTTACTTAACTCAGTCACATCTACCTCTATTCACGAATCTCTAGTTCCGTGGCATCGCAGTCAGCGTGACCTCTAACTGATTTTCCACTAAGCTGACCGAAACACTGTACAAATTGGTCGGAGAGGGTCAACCGTGAGCAGTTTGGGTGCAATATTCAAGATAACGCACCCTTCTAGGCCCTGTACAATATAGTTGAGGTTACCATCCGCCTCCCTCAAGAGTGTTTCGGGTTGATGAGAAGTACACACGGCAAGCGTTCGAGCGCCAGCAGCACGCCCTGCTTTGAGCCCAGATGGTGCATCTTCGATTACTAGGCCTGGCATCAGGATCAGGAAGGATCGTTGACGAATTCAGAATAGTAGACAGCCCACATTTCTCGGGGGATATACCGAGCGTAACGGCGCCCGCGATGTATGGGCCTGGTTTGGGTTTGCCTTCGGTGACGTCGCCCGCTGTCACATAACCCTTGCGCGGTATCGGTAATGAGCACTTGGGGAGGGCGAGACTCGCATAGAATCTAGACGCTGGTAGGACGGTCATTATCAGGTTAAAAAGACATGGTCTGGATCGGTACCTGATGTAACGATAGTCCATTTATCCGGTGCTATCTCATTGAGCTGGATTCAGGTGATAAGCCAGGATTGTGTAATATCGCCGGTGAGTTCAATGGTTACCTCGTTCAGCAGTTTTTGTGCCCCGTTGAGGACCTGAGGACCTAGACCACCTCGTTGGTTCGCTACTAGTAGTTCGAAACGCATGATCTCTTTCTAAAACGGCTGTCTCTTGGCTCACGTAAGATCGACGGGTCGACTCACCTCGATCTCGGTCTCATCCGTGATGCGACAGTACTCGTGCAGGGTATCCGCGAGTCTCCTCCCGTGGGTTAGGTGGGCGATGTTGCTAGGGAGGTGGGTATAGTGCTTGCGGAATTCGTCCCAGGCATAGAGAACGCCAGGAGTGGAGTCGATGAGGGTGCTGTAGGGGATGGTATCAGTGATTGAAAGACTTGGAGCTGATATTCATTACCCATCCAGATCAAAGAGGATCTGGAGAGAAACAATAAAGTCTGGTCAAGGGAATGATAAATAAAGCTGTATTCCGTACTGCATCGACTCGGAATGTCCTTTGTTGTTCCATGCTGTTGGGGTTCAATTAAAGTGACGTGGGAAAACAAGAAACAACGTTGTGTGAATCGACCGTGTCCATGGCCCGGATTTGGGTCCCCCATCGGCTGTTCATTGTTGTCCTATATTCGGTCTTGATCGCACAG
This sequence comes from Rubroboletus satanas, assembly GCA_038090635.1. Lineage (NCBI taxonomy): Eukaryota > Fungi > Basidiomycota > Agaricomycetes > Boletales > Boletaceae > Rubroboletus > Rubroboletus satanas. Next base: position 2,736 of record JBBPNB010000024.1, read on the forward strand.
TGACCACACTGGCAGTATAAGAACACCCCAGCCATGGAAAATCTCATTCCGTTCATCGCCTTTTTCACTTCTCCTGCTCGGCATTGACTGCCCCCACACTGTCCTTCCAACTCCACGACTACTCGCCTCCGACCACGTATCATCGAAAATGACGAGGTTCATCACGTTCTCTATATTATTACTTTCATATCTCGCTTCGGCCCGTCCAAGCCTCAGACAACGTCAGTCAAGTAGTTTCCAGCTACAAAATGGTATAGACGCCATCAATCTGAAGTAAAACCAGTCTCGTCTGCGGTTACACCCCCTTTTCTGATCCCTCATTACAGCAATCAGTTCACGTCATTGACAACTAACTCGCCCTGTACCTCTGGTAACGCTTGTGTCAATGGTCAATTCGCCCAATGTGTCAACGGACAATATGTCTTGTCGCCCTGTAGTTCCGGTTTGATGTAAGTCTTGTCGGTATTTCTCGCGACAGGCCAATGACCCGTCGATCATTAGCTGTGCAGCATTGCCATTAGTTAACTCGGCCGGAACGAGTATCACCTGCACGACGCAGACTGATCTGAATGCACGCGTTGCCGCCACTGGAGCAATCAATGGTACCACTTCTGCTAATGCAACCGTCACCTCCTCTCCTACGACGGCGTCGCTTACCGCAAACTCGACGGTTTCTTCTGGTTCCGGCTCTGGCTCGACCAACTCAAGCAGTGCCCAAACTTCATTGACCCTCTTATCTTCTGTGATCGCCACAAACTTCTCGCAAAACGGTTCGAACACGACCACTACAGAGGCTGGCGAAGTTGCTTCACTTACGTCCACCAACAACTTCATTAACTGGTGCGCTACGCTCCCCAACCTTCCCATTACCAATGGTCAGCAGTTCAAGAATGGCTCCTGCAACCCTGCTCCGATGGGAGCGATTCCTTCCACCTCCAACATGCCGAGCGTCAAGTTTGTCACGCCCGTCAACCTCGCTGTCGTTCCATCGAACACGACCTTTCAAATCACGGTGGCTACCAGGAACTTTGCAACGGGCTACTTTGCCAATCCAGACACAAACTACTTGGCAGCACCTCAACAACTCGATCCAACCACTGGTCTCATTCAGGGGCATGCGCACGTCGTTATTGAGGCTCTCGAATCACTCAACCAGACCACCCCCACAGACCCGACCCAGTTCGCATTCTTTGTGGCGCTGAACGATAAAGCCGATGCCAGCGGCCGTCTGTATGCCAATGTCACGGGTGGCCTTCCCGAGGGCACGTACAAGATGTCCACCATCAGCAGTGCGACGAATCACCAATCTGTGTTGTTACCGATCGCCCAACGCGGTGCTTCGGATGATACGATCTATGTGAGTCCGAGTTCGAGCCGTCCGTCGCAAAAGGACGATCTGACATATCACATTTCTAGTTTACTGTCGCTGGTACGAGCCAAAATACCAACAGCACAACCACCGCACCCACCCAAACTCCGTCACCCTCTCAGTCTGCAAATACATCTCCCAATGTCCCCTCTGGCACCGCTATTGCCACACCGACCCCTAGTGCAGGAGATGTCACCGAGACATGCTAGCTTTCTGCGCCAACACAACCTTCTTGACTGATAGGGCGTGCACTGAGAGGTCGTTGAACGACCACTCCAATACTTGGCATCATTCTTGCAAACACACATTTGTATCGATATAGTCATTCGTAGCAGTCGACTGCTTGTATGTAGTAATTTTTCTTTCTGGCGAGTAACAAGGAAATGCATTTGGTGGTTTTTGCAATCGAGCGGATCAGTACTCCGCTTCCTGATACGGACAATGGATCTGCGGCCGTACCCCAGCCCAGTCCCTGCTTTATTTTCATCTTCCTGCTGCAGCTGCAATCATTCTTTGGAGACTGACTTAGTACCTCACCTTTCGTATGTAATTCTCATTTCTGATCCTTGGAATCGTAGTCGTGAACAAGAGTAAAATTTTCAGCCCTCTTGATCATGTCCGACCCGGACCCGCACTCGAGCACCGTCATCATCAAAGTCCCTGCGACCTCTGCAAACATCGGACCAGGCTTTGATGTCGTAGGGCTCTCACTCTCGCTCTATTTGACGCTCACCCTCAAATTCGGGCCTCCCTCGACCGACCTCGTAAAAATCACCTACTCCGGAGAAGGCGCCGACGAAGTCCCCCTTGATCCCTATCGAAATCTAACGACCCGCGTCGCGCTCTACGTCTTGCGCTGCAACAACCACCGCTCGTTTCCTCCCGATCTCATCCGTATCCATGCTGACAACCAGATACCCTTTGGCCGCGGGCTCGGCTCCTCGGGGGCAGCCGTCATCGCGGGTGTGCTCCTCGGGAACACACTCGGACAACTCCATCTATCGCGTGAACGGATGCTCGACTATGCGCTCATGGTTGAGAGGCATCCGGACAACGTCACGGCGGCGCTCATCGGTGGTTTCGTCGGATCGTACCTCCGAGAACTCGATCCTGTCGCGAGCGAGGCTGCCCAGGTACCGCTATCGGAAGTCTTACCAGAGTACCCTCCCGATGCAGGGGAGGAGTGGGGATTGTCCCCACCTATCCCTCCGTGTGGCATCGGACACTTTGTTCGTTTCGCTTGGAGTCCTGCTATCAAAGCCGTGGCGATTATACCTCGATTCGAGGTAAGTACCGCCAAGGCGAGAGAAGTGTTACCCACACAATACTCTCGAAAAGATGTCGTACGTATGCTTTAATACAAGTATGCCTCCCTTCCAAACAGCTCATAGAAAATCTAGATTTTCAACATGCAACGGCTTGCCGTGTTGACCACCGCGCTCGGACAATCACCACCGGATCCCGAGCTTATCTACGAGGCAATGAAGGATCGTGTCCATCAACCGTATCGAAAAATGCTCGTATGTTTTTTTGCTGTGTTATGCTCTGAGTGGCCGATTTAGCAATGTCCCGCAGATTCCTGGTTTGCCAGCAGTGACATCGTCACTTACCCCACAATCACATCCTGGTCTACTCGGCATCTGTCTCTCAGGGGCAGGGCCGACGATCTTGGCTCTCGCAACTCACAATTTCGAGGCTATTGCAGAAGGGGCTCGTGCAATATTTGCGTCAGAGAACATACAAGTAGACTGGATGTTACTTGACGTTGTTGGTGGTAGTCAGTGTTTCCCAGTACAGGCGAACTAGATAGACCTAGATGAACGTAGAAAAAAAAATCATTACTGGTCATGCTGTATCCTGACATGCATGCGTTGCAGGTATTATGCCTCTGGGTATCCTAAAAATCTAATATCACGTCATTTCTAGCCTCTTGCATTGAGACAAACAGCTCTCATCGCGACAAGGGATGCTGAGCTGCCATCGAAAGCCAGGTCGACTGTGAACATCACATCACTGCGGTCACTATTCAAGTAGACCGGCAGTGTCACCAGGTCACTCTGATAAGTGGCGTCCTCCTCTTCTTGCACCCAACGGATCTGAGATGCATTCACGTGAACGGCCTCGCCATCGTTGAGCACAAGCTTTTCAGCTTCTGCATCCCACGCAGCCCCCTCCAATGTCAAACCTGAACCATCGTCATTAGAGAAGTTTGAACTAGAAAGCCGCCCTCTAGGACTCACCATCGACAATGAAGGCTCCCGGGTTACTCACTTGACCGATATCTAATCGCAGACTCAGCGTCTCCAAACTCCAGCGCTTGCGATGGGCCACAGCCTGCCGAGTAGCCGTAATATACGCCTCTGGGAAGAACAGTCCTCCAAGCCAAACTTCAACATTCGATAACGACTGTTGCATCGTCGTAATCCCGTCCAACTGAGCCAGGCGACGAGCAAGATCCGGAATCCACTCCGACACTGACATAGCTTTGGGGACCTTGTATCGTCTCCAGTGTGTTGGAATAGTACCTAGATCATTTTAGTTTGGTTCCAATCAAGACAGCGTCGAATCCACCTTTAGTCAGGGAGCTCATTAAAGCACGGAGGTGATTGGTCTGCTTCAGTTTACCCTCGCAAACCTTGACGACATCTGCAAGGTCCTTGCAAACCTGGTCAAGCAACTTGCGTCCGATGGTGCCTTCCCGGAAGAATAGGCGATAAAGTGGATCTGGGTTGTCGCTGGATTGTTTGGGCAATATGTTCAGCGACTAGATAGAACTGTCAGTAACAAGTCAGTTATTATGAGCAATGTATTCTTACTGATGGCAACTGGGTCAGCCATTCGCGACAACGCTCGTGCAGGTTGCGCATCCACGCGGGCTGCTGTGAAGACTGACTCTTGGAAGGACTGCCGGGACTCGGAACGTCATCCTCATCATCGGCCAGCGTTCGCATTTTCCGTAGCTTGCCGAGAAGCTCGTTACCTATGACAAGTGAGCTTAGGTGCATCAAGCTAGCCTCAAGTGAACTCGCCTTGTGCAACAGCGATGACTCTTTCTGCAGTGGGCGGCAGTGTCAACCATGATGGTGGCTCGCGGTCTGGTAACCCTTGCACCCATGATAGGAAGTGCTCAAGTTTAGTGCCATCGGGAGCTTCAAGAACCTGACTGCTGTTGATACTGGGCACCAGGTTGAAATCCACATTGTAAGCAGCTGGAGTAAACAGTTTATCGACGAATGCATCGAGAATGCGTTGATCGAAATCGCTGTCGACACGCCCACCATACACTGACTGTTTGATAAGTGTCCGGAGCGCATCCCAAGGAATCGTGGCGGGGTCAACATTAGCCCTCCCTTTGGCAATGGCGTTGAGCCATATATCAATAGTGCCAAAGGCAGAGGCCATATCGGAGTCGTTGAAGTCGTAAGTTTTGCTCCAACCCAGCGGAACATATCGTAACCGTTCTTGTACAACGGCATGGAACCATGCGAGGAGAAAGTACAAACGGACCTTCTCCGCAGGCCCTTGGGCAAGGCGCTGTGGGGGGATGGATCCTAGCGAGTCGAGCAAGTTGGCCTTTACTCCCGGTGGAGGTTCGTTCATGATGATGCGAGACTGTCGGAGAATGTTGACAGGAATGGATGGGTTGGCTTCCATGGTCAAGAAGAGGCGGAAGTTGCGATGAGGATTGAGAGTTTGTAGCTTCTTTTCCAGCTGTCCTAGCCATGAAGGGGCCAAGTGAACATTCTTAAGGAGGACCCATGTCCCTTGTCTTGACGCTGTGGCGATGGCTTGATCTGCAAGAGTAAAGCCCTCCTGAGAGCCCATGGCAACCGAAGATGACCGCGCTCCGACGGTTTGTATGAGATTCTCGACACGGTAGCTAGCATCATAACCAGTAACAGATACCAGAGCGAGCGGGATCGTCGCAGGAACCTCGTTTCCAACCATAGCGCCAAGGTCGAGTTCGGACGACAAGTCATTCTGGAAAACAGTTCGCACGAACAATGCGGTAGATTGCAGGAGACGATCAGGTCGCAAGCACTTGACAATAAGCATCGAACGAAGGGCCTCCACAGCAGCTGCTCGAATGTCAGAACACGAAGAACTGGTATAGGAAGGGTGGAACGTACGTGTGCTGGGCTCCCAAGGTAGAGGTACGATCGTTTCAGGGTTTGCAGATTGTAGGAAAGGAACCCAATCTTCAGAACGCTCGAGGATATGGTTGAGAACAGGCTTGAAAAGACTTTGTTTTGCATAATATTCGAGGTGCATCACCTGGTCTGGGGAGAGTACGGAGACCGGATGCTCGCCCAAAGAGGCGTTAGGCTTTCCAACGATTCCCTGGCCACTTTCGAGCAGGAACTCGAGTTCGTCGGCGATATCCTCAGCACCTCGCAGCTTCACTTGTGCCAAAAGTACAGCGACCATGACATGGTCACGGTGAAGCAAAGCTCTCGAGGTTCGCTTGTACACAATCAGGAAGAGGTCGTTCAATAGGATCTCCCGCCGTCTGTGGTAGTCAGTGACGTTCTTCAAGTTGGGATTATGATGGAGCACGTAATCGAAGATGTCGAGGAAGAATTGAAGTGAGAACTGATAAAAGTGATTGACGAGATTGAGTTGTTCGAGAATGAAGAACACGGAACTGCAAGCTTGCGCCAACGGCAGGTATTCAGCAGTCACTTGCTCAACCTCCTTCATGACGATGTCTGTCTCCTCCACCTTGCGGGTGATCTCTGCAGCTTCCCTTTTCAACGTTTCCAAGGTGCTGATGACCTTGTCGTCGTCAAGAATGTTTCCAGTCGACTCGTTGAGAGCTTGCAGGAGCAACTTCTCCAGTGTTCGGAGGCGAAGGCGGAATTCGCCTTGCGCTTTCATGAGATCCGTTCTCTTACGTTCAGTATCAGGTCGTTCCACCTTGAGCACTTGATCCAAGGATTGACTTTGGAGACTGCTACGCGTCATTGTGAAGTTGACGAATGTAACTCTACTGCAGATGTCGGGGGAAAATTCGACCGACGGATCCCGAGTCGAGAGGAACATTGTGAACGCAGGTGAGAAGTCGATGTCTTGGTTGCCAATGCGGATGAGCACACGACCACCCGTTCTGCGAATCTCCTTGTTCAAGACGGCATTCAGGATGGGATCCAAATGCTCGACATCCTGGATAAGAATGGGGTTACCGAATCGCAGAGCGCTCTCCAAAACTTTGAGGAAGGCTTCATCAAGGAAACTCGTGACCGTGATCTTTCGTTCCTTGTACTCATTGAGCAAGAAGGTCGTTGCCTGACCAGTGGGATCGATGATCAATGGGTAACGGTTGAATCGTTTGAGCATGATCGCGTTCTCAGTGGTCAGGTTGTCAGCTGGAAGCGACTTGGATTGCCAGCTCAAGCGATCATCCGCAGTCGAGAGGTACTCCGTCAACGAAAGTTCCGGTTTAAACCTGATGTTGGCTTCAAGAAGATGATTCGCCCAATCCTGCCACATCACCTCTCGGTAATGTTGGTCAAAGAAACCACCGTACGCAAGGAATGCTGCAGACAGCAACACATCACCAACGATGGTGCTCATTTCTGCATCGAAGGTGCGACTTCCGGACTCCCATCGTCCCTTTTCCGAGGACAAGCTTTCGAGGAGCTTCATGCTACGCTCAACCTTGTTTTGCACTCGCTCCATCTCCGATTTGATGGCCTGCACTTCCGAGATGAGAAGTGCATATTCTTCCTTGTACTTGGCAATCTTCGCCTCTAGTTCAGCGACGATGGTAATGATTTGAGCGGCTTGTTTCTTCGTGGTCTCCGCTTGCGTTTCAAGGGATTGCACCTCGTTACGTAGAGGCTCGACCTTGTCAAGAATCTCAGAGAAGCGGACCTGCGCAAGCACCCACTTGACGAGAGGGCCACAGGCTTTACTAGCGCGTTGGACGGTCTCAAAGTTGAACGACGGTCGGCTCAGGAAATCCTTCTTCATGAGCTCACGGAGGGGCTTCGTCATTTGGTTGTTAGTATCGAAGTTGACGATCCTCTGGATAAAGTCATCCCGACGAATGATACCTTGAACCGTACGCCAGCTGTCGATCTTGTGACCGAGAATCGTACAGACAGACTCCATGGCAAGTTTGACGGCCTCTGGTGGATTGGCCATCGTCCTGACTTCTTGCAGGTGTTGCCTCTTGATGTTACTGACAGCGGCCTGCGCTTCCAACACAGCAGGCTCTGCATCTGCGAGATCAGCCATGACGACAGCACGACGTTGTGCAATGTGCTTGTCCTGCTCCACCAAAGCAGCCTGGATTTCGATAGACGCCGCCTTCTTCTGTTCAGCCTCCTGTTGGTCCGCAACCATGCGCTTAAGCTTCTCGTTAGCTTCTGCATCCTTGGCTTGGAGTTGCGAGCGCTTTGTGGCAAGGCTCTTGCGAAGCTCCTCGACCTGTGTCACTGTGTCCTTGAGTTTGTCGAGACCAACGTGGAGGTGACGTTGTTGTTCCTCAAGCTCATCACGCTTCTCATTATAGAGCCTGACATAGTGATTGATGCTAAAGAACAGTCAGGTCAAGGTTCAACCCCCATAGAGTGAAAAGACTTACAAGTCGAGGTAGTGCCGAGGAGTAACATAATTGTAACGACCTTGACGACGACTGATACGCTGGTTGATCTGGTGCATTGACATATGCACGTAGACAAGAGCATTCACGACAGCAGTGCGATGAACGGGAGGCATGGAAAGCTCGCGATAGGCAATAGGGAAATGAACAGGTGGGGAGTACGAAGACAGGTCCAAGTCCAACGTATGGGTGAACTCCATACCAACTTGGTAGAATGCCTGATCTGACCAGTCACCGAACCAGTCGAGAACACAACGGTTGAACAGGGCAGGCGACGTGGCGGCGCGGGACGCGAGACCATTTTCTGGGGGATTCATCGTGAAGACGACATGAAGATTCTTCGCCACTTGCTGAGTGAACCATCGATACAATTCCTCGTGCGAGTCGAGCATTAGCCCATCCCTTTGCGATCCTTCCTTGCACGCCGTCATTAAAGCAGCATGCTCGTCACCCTCAAAGAGACCTGGCACCTCGGCGTTCGCAAGAAGTGTGTTCATGCGTTCCAGGAAACCCGAGTCAAGCACATTGGATTCGTCCATGATAAAACAAATCTTCTCGCCCTTGCAACCAGCGCGCCTCAATACGGTACGGAGGTCATCATCGAAGTCGTCGCCAGTATACTTGTTCGAAACCTTGATCTGGAAAATGCTCAAGCCATTGAGCCAAGCGACGAAACGAGATAGCGTCGTCTAACAGCATCGTCAGCCTTGTAGTACAAGCATTTAAAGTCTCGTTGATCACCTTGCCACTGCCACTAACACCGATCAACAACAGGTGGCCCTGAACTTGGCGGAACACACGGTCAATCCTGAGGACATGATCAAGTACGTCGTTGAAAAGAACAAGGGGAACATCCAATTCTTCCTCATAAAAGACGCGCAAACGAGCCTTTGTGTACTCGCGGAGGGCTTCTCTGTCCACGGGAATGTAATCTTTCGAGGTCCAATTGGAGAAGAGAATAGGTCGGTTCAAGGCTTCGTCGCGATTGATGGTCGGGAAATGTTCCATGGCGGCAAGGTCAATGTGTTCGTCAGTCCACTGTTTTTCTTCCTCGGTGACGAGACGGTCTTGGAAGAGACGCAATGCCTCGTGAGCCCAGACGCGCACCAAGCCCTCCACGGATAGAATCTCCAGGGGCCGGATGGCTTCATAGATACCACGCACCCATCTCGTAAGCTCACGAGGACTGTAGACGTAGTGAGCTTGAATATCAGAAGTGAAACGTTTCTGCGAAGCGAGGTAGAAGGAGACCATTGCGTCCGTGAGAGGTTCGGCGTACGCCCGTAGGGTTGGGATGACCTTGAGAAGGGCACGGTTATATGTACCATAAATCTGCTTGAGCGAGACCTCTCCTGGATAGTCCACCATGATGAGCGGTGCATGGCGAAGGAAACGATGACTGAGAGGGACACGCCCAGGATCGGTGGGCGGGTTACATGCACCGACGAACTGGATACGTTCAAGTTTAACCCACGACATGTCGCTTGCACGCCAATATCCACCACATTCAACCAATTGACGCAAGAACGAGATAACTCGCTGAGTGCCATACTTGTCTTGAGCTGGCAGGTTGATTTCATCACAAAACACAACCAGCCAGCGGCCAATCTGCACCGGCGCAAGGATGATGCCATTCGGAGTCTTTCTATGCTCGCAGTATTGCTCAAACGTCTTGAGAATGAGCTCGGGGGTAGTGGCACTGGAAAAGTTGAGGCCGACGACTTCCATGTCAGGAAGCTTGCGAAGGGCACTGAAGAGCGTCATGGTCTTCCCTGAACCCGGAGGTCCACACAGCATGAGAGGCTTGTGTTCAGAGAGCCATGAGTATAGGACTTCCTCGTGACGGACGGTATCCATGGTGGGAACGACGATATCAGCCGCAGTAACGGAGTGTGCGTCGATTTCAATCGAGGGCACCTTGGACTGCCAAGCAATCCAATCCCCTGTGGCGATCTGTACATCAAAGTCGATGAGGGACGCCTCAGCAGCCATCGGCGGTAGGTCGATGCCAGTTTGTTTCCGTAGGAACTCGCCCATCTCCGCACGCAAGTCCAGCTTAGCGTCACCAGAAAACGCCCAGATGATGCTGACGAGCAGGCGCTTGGTGACATATTGTTCCACCTTTTCGGGGGGAAGAGGGAAATCCGAGTGTTGGATGTTGTACTCGATGATGTTACGTGCGGTCTTGTTGAACAATGAAAAGAGCGTGTGAAGCGCACGAGTAGTCGTGAAGTCCATGATGTGATCGATGGATTCCGCAAATTCGAGAGCAGAACTGACAAGCTCTCCGTCTGCAAAGTAGCGTTCGAGGATGCCAGCAATTTGAACCTGGGTGGCAAGGTGGGTAGAACCCGGAGTTTCGGCGCCGAGGATGTCAGCACGACGTCCCGGTACATCGACAGCGTCCTCGTCGTCCGCGTCCAAGGGCACGGATGAAAGAGTGTTGAGGTAGTGGCGATAGATCATCGAAGGTTCAATGACATCCTCGCTGAACCAGATCATACCACAGCGACTGACAGTAGCGGGAGTCGCATAGCGCAAGTGCTCGACCTCAAACATGATCCGGACGTTGGGAGGTAGGTTCAGACGCTCACCATTAGGAAGCGTGAGTAGCTTGTTGTCATCAAGAACACTGAAGATCTGTGAGCCAGCCATTCCAGCATTCAGCAAACAACCGACCTGTTCAGGTTCTCAACCCACTCCGGATCAACGTCACCATCGAATATGATCCAGTGTCTCTTGGAACTCTCGCCACGCACATCATCTACAATCTTGCGCAAGATATGCGTGAACAGACCATCATTCCACTCGCGCGTGGTTGGGTCAAGCGTGCCATAGAGCGCGTCCTTGTGGATTGCTTTAGGATCAATGACATACGCAACCCCTTCGGTGCCATCGAGTCTCTCCAACGCGGAGAGGAGGACTTGCCATGCGTTTGTTTTCCCAGTACCGGAGGGACCGACCATCATAAGACCATGTTGGATCTTCTGAATCTGGTACAACTGGAGAATCTTGGCGATCCACCGTTCGCCATCCACCAGGCGCCTTTCGGCACAAACCTTTAAGATTTGCTTACGGAGAGCCTCCAGGTCGACGGGAACGTAGTCTGTGCCAGGGAAGACATCTGCAAGCAAGCTGGAACCAGTCCAACATTTAGCATGTGAGACATCTATGCCGTCGTTAGCCCTTACCTGGTAAGCAAGGGCACATCATCAGCAACCAACTTTGGCACGATCGTTTCCGTGACACTCTGGATGACGATGATCTGCTCAGAGACGACATCCGAGAGTTCGTTGACATCATCCATGTCCTCCAACTTGGCATTCTGCAGACGTTCACGCTTGAGGATACCTGCACTGGCAAGCACAGCCTTTAGAGCACGCAGACCAAAGTCATAATGGGGTTGAGGCGAAAGCTGCTCGTCGCAAAGGTTGAAGAATGGTACGATCTTGGATGCAAGGGATTCGGCTGTTCGGAAACCTTGAGAGAAGAGCATGACTTGGGCGATGAGCTCGCGATCGGGTCTTGTCATTGCCATCCTATGAGATTGGTCAGAGTGGTCGTTTGCATGGCAAGGACATGAACGCACGGACGGAAAAGCTTTGTCAGGTTTGGTGGCAAAGTCGACCGTCCAGCGTAGTTGGGGTTAGTAGTGATAAAGATACCTAGTCTCCACGCTTAAGTGGGCCGAACAACAGCTTCGTAGATGAACGTACCGATGTTCTTGTTGATCTTCAAACTTTTCCCCACGAGCTCAATCTCGGTATTGGGATTCTTGGCGAGAGCAGCTAGTCCTTGTTGGATGCTCTGCACCTGTTGTGAGACAGCACTCAAAATACGCTCCTCCAATCGGTTGAACTCGTCAAAGCATCCCCACGCTCCGACCTGACAAAGACCAACAAAGATGCGACCCATGGCCTGGAAATCGAATGTCTCGTCGCAACAGAATACCAACACAAACCGACCAAGCTGGACACCAAGGGCCTTGACGGATTCGGTCTTGCCTGAAGTCAATTGTCAGAGAACAGGTCTGCTGCATAGGGCTCAACAGAGGTACCTGTGCCAGCTGGACCAAATGGAGAACCCCCGAGCTGACTGTCTAAAGCCTGAGTTAGGGTGAGGTAGACCCGATCCGTCAACGGTGTTTGGACGAGACGATCTGGAACTCCCAAATACTCCCAGCCGTAAGGGAATGTCGCGTTCGCGACTCGGATAGCTAAACGGTCAAGAGGGTTCTCGGCTGAACGTTCCAAGTAGAAACGCATTTGCGAGAGCCACGTGAAAGCCTTGGTGTCGGTGACACGTGGTTGGATAAGTGCGCGCGTGACGTCTCGTTGGTGGACGAGTTCCGTGATAAGGTGCTCACATTTGCGACGGGTGACAGGGCTAAGCTCTTGTAAGACGATATCAGCGAGGAGGTCAAGAGCCTGGGAGATCGTTTCAAGCGGTCCTTCGGGGAGATTGCCCGATTCCAAAGAACCTTCGACAGACGTGGTCCACGCAACTTGGATAGCTAACGTGACAAGTTGGGCAGGATACTTCTCCATCCAGTACATGAGTTGATCCATATTGAGCGGGGATCCAGTGCCGTAGAACGATTGCAGTTCGCCAACAGCGTCACAAAGTAAATCGGCCAAAGAAAGTCGCATCAAAGATTCCAGTCGAGCAAGCCAATCATTGATCTTGGGATAGTCTTTCAACAGGATTGGCTCGCTGAACTGGACCTCCTCTCCCTCGCGTGAGGCCATGCCTTGAATTTGGGTCAGGTCGTCGTCGAGCTTGATTGTGGAAATGCCGGCGAACATTTTCTTGAGGTGCTTCATGATGCGCAGGATATCCTTACTATTACCAATGATCTCCAACAGGTCTTCGTCACCAACGAAGTAGAATCGAGGGAATGATGACCGCTCGCGTTCAAGGTATTCACCAAGGGCCTTCTGGATTTTGTTCAAAAGGTCAGCGAGACGCTCCAAGCTCTTCTGTATTCCTTGGATATTCATGACGTCGACGACGAACGGCGACTTGTACACCTTCTTCATGACGGTTAAGAACTCGGCATTGATGTTTTGGAAGCGAGCGCTTTCCACAGGGAGAAGATGTTTGATATCTGCACTCCCAGAAAAGATGCCCTCCAAATACACCCACTGGCGCTGAACGTCAATCCAGACATCTTTCGCGAAAGTGAGGAGTTTCGTCTGGAGAATACGACAGTGCATATCTTACCAAACAATACATGGATCCTGTTCAGTTTCTCTTCCCATGAACCAGCCTTTTACAGTGTTAGCGCGGAGAGACGATGTATGTATTAGACAAATACCTCTTCCTCGAAGACTAGGACAAAGGAATGAACTCGGTGAGGTTTCGTTTCTGTATTTTCTTAACGTACCTTTGTAGTAGGGAGAAAGCTTCATCGCGGTCAAGGAATTCAGGTTCTCGCTGCACTTGCTGAAAAGATCATCCCAGCCTCTGATGCACGACATGAATCGAATGATACAAGCGAAATAGATGCGGGTGGTTCGCACCTAATAAGTCGACATTTATTCTGATAGTTCACCAGATCTAAGGTGTAGTTAGTCCAAGTTTCCTTGACTTGCTTGATATACTCTTCAAGAGCCATCTGTGCACGGGATCAATATAGTGTAGGCGACAGAGTTGTGTGGCGCATTGTACCTCTCCCTGAGCTTGTATGATGACTTCCCGTATCAGAGATTCATTCTTCTTCAAGTCCAAGTCGTATACGTTTCCCAAAGTCATACTATGTACCCGTATCAGAGGAATGAGAGAAAAGAAAGGCGAGTCACTTACACAGGAAGACTAATTTGCGAGGGTAGCCGTAAGGCTTTGAACAACTGCTTCCAATGTCTATCTTTCAAAGCCTCGGATTTCAAGTCAGTGATGATCGAGTTCGACTTCAAGAGCCCCCTAAGAACGTCCTGGACGTATTCAAATGCTGCATATTGCCGCATGCGCGTCGGCATGTCCTTGGTGGAAGACAACAGTCCGTCAATTTGTTGCCTCAATTTCCTCGGTTGTACAGTCGCCCAAGACATCTCTCTCAACTCTCCAATCTGGCTCCAAACGCCCGAAAGTGCTGTCCAGACGGCCTTGAGATCCTTTAATTCTTCGAACACGGGTTCCAAGCGCGTGTGACGCGTCAACTCGAGGTCGAGTGCCTCTTTGGCCCTGCAAACAAGGTCGTATTCCTCCTTGACACGGTTTAGCTTGCCTTCAAAGACGTTGATGGCATTCATGGCGGTATCGGCACGTATGCTCCCCTGCACAGGACGTGTCTGCTCCCATTCTGCGAGAATGTCATTGATCTTGTTCTCCACGATCTTGTCCTCTGCGACGATCTTGAGCTGGAGTCCAGCTGTGAACGAAGATCTACGTGAGACGGGGGAGACAAGATGGGGAATCGCCTACCGAGCTGCTCCTGGATGGAATCATTCTTGCGCTTGAGAATCTCGTTGTATGCGCTCCATTCACCTCTGAGCTGATCGCTGTAGAGCCAGTCCTCCGGGAATTGGTATCGAAAACGTTCGAGGGTCTTCTCGCCGCTGGCGCAAAGTTCTATCATGGGACCCCATGTCTTGGTCTTCCGCTTAAGGTCTTGGACGAAGGTGATGAAGGTGACCGCGGCTGCGGTAGAGGAGTTGGAGGGACTGAACGCCTGGTTGGACAAGGTGAGCAGTGCTGCGGGCTATTGCGAGCAGACGAGTACTTGCCTCCATGTTTTAGTCGTGAACACAACCCTACAAGCGGACGCGTCCATTTGACAACCCCGAATCATGTGGGAACACATTAGATAATCAACGGAGCACTCTCCTCGTCGCTGTCGCGCACATCGTCGACGCTTTGAAAGGTCACTTGCCAGCCATGTCGGGACGTCAACACCGGGTGATGGTTCAGCCCATCGTGCGCACAGTTTTTTCATTTACTTTTCCGTACTGACGACCCCATCCCAGAATGTTATCTTCAAAAACCTGCAACAGGTCGCGTCTTGCAGTTTCTTCGCCGCGTTCATCGCTGACGACACCATCTACAGCGTACAAAAGTCGTGATATGGTTGTACGATAACATCGAGATGCGAATTGAAGGGCGCATCGTTGTACGTCCATCCGATTCATCGCCAGATCGCTTCCAGCATTAAGTCGTCTCTTGCAAAGGCGATGGGTTCATCACTCCCGCACTTCCTTCCCCCTTGTTTCCATTTTCTGCGATAGTTTGAATTTTTGCGCTCATGTCTTCTCACTCAGGGTTTCGATGAATTCATGAATCTTGTCGTTGACGAGGCAGCAGAGGTGTATGTCAAGGACGCAAAACCGCGACGGGAACTTGGTACGCCTTCGCTCGTCGTTCTCCACCCGATCCCGCTGACTTCTCTCTAGGCCGCATTCTCCTCAAGGGCGACAACATCACTCTCATCCAACAAGTGGCATGATAGCCTCGTGTAAAACTCCCCTGCACAATACTATGCAAATATTGTTGTACACTATATCTTTGTCAATACATAGACGATAAGTGTGTCTGTCAATCACAGGTTGTAAATAGGCAGTAGCCGGGTCAGATTCAACCCCTGCCTACACAGCGGACACTCCGCCTTCTCTCTCCCCCATCCCACAATACAATTCCAGCAAAACAGATGCCCGCATTCCGTCGCACAGCTATCAGTCCTCTCTTCCAAGCAAAGCGTACATGTCCGACTGGCCCTTGCTTGAGCAGGTATAGCGCTCACGTCCAACATGGTGTTCTCATCCTCCTCGGCAGGCTTCACGGGTACATTCTCTGGATCCACGTACTCGAGCATGGTGCTGACGAGTCGGTCATCGATAAACATTTCCCGTGACTCGTCGAGATTGCGTTTTCCGCGCGATTTCCCAGTGGCACCGTGGGCACGGGAGCGCAAGTAATGTACAAGCCGGTAAAGGGTGCGGATGAGGATGAAGATCCCGAGCAGAGAATACGACGGCGGGCGTATGTGCGGGTTCTCCGGCGTGGACGAAATCTGCAAACACCATCATTTTGAGTCATCTCCCGCCTGGGACAGAGGGACAGGACTAATCACATGCTGGATACCTAGTATCCGCTTGGTCAGGTCGTAGTACGTGCCTCGGAGGTAGAATATGGCAAGGTTGACTTCTGCAGCCACCTCGAGACACGTGGGTAGTACGCGTAGGGTGCTCGCTACCTGAGGGGATAACGAGCTGAGATGGGAACCCCATTTTGCAAGAATATACGAAGGTAAGGTTGGGAGAAGCACAAGGGCTATCCGCGAAGCTCTGGAGGGCACTCTGCCACTAAGGGCAGAATGTTGCCAGATGTCGGTGTATTCTTCTCCAAGAGTCTGTACGGCTTCAGAACGATGTCAGCCAGCAGAACGCTGTGAAGGATACAAGACTGTGCTGCGAACCTGGGCCGGTCGTCAAGCCATAGTAGAGCAACTTGAGGACAAGATCGACCTCTTTGTCGCACCTCAATAGCCATCTTGTCCCTAGCAGACGAATAAGATATGTGCGCGGTGCAAGTATGTGCGTGCACTCACCCAGCCAGGAGCGGAGCACGGTGTCTGCTTGCTCCTTGAGCGACAAGACATGGAACAAGTCTCTCTGGTTTGCCCTGACTGTGTTTCAGTTAGTCGGTCCAACGCTAAGAGAATCTAGTAAACACACTGATTTGAGCCTGTCGAGCACTGGGGAACGACGGCAAGTATTGAGCCATGAATGGAGTGACGGGAATCGTGTGTCGGACTTGGCTCCGGCAACCAGCTCACTGACATCTCTGATCTCTTTCGCCGACCACTCTTGTCCGTTCTCTTCTCGTCATGGCAGCACGAGCTCCCCGCACACAAGAGCCATCCGTCTGGCAAAAATGTAAGTGACACAGTAACTCAAAGCACTACGAAGCCACCAAATTTCTGACTCGATACGCTGGGAATGCACAGTAAAGTATGTCTTCCCCCCGTCCACGACGCCTCGAGGCTGAATGTGATTATGTATGTCGATTAGAATGGGTGCCCTCATGGGTGGAGGTGTCGGTCTTACCATTGGTTTCATTTTTGGTTCGTACAGTATCCTCAGGTGAGATTCCCCCCAAGTCACGATGACACACGACTGAACACGGTCCTGTCCATCGAAAGAAGCGGCGCTGGCCCTAGAGGGTTTCTGGCTACGCTTTCCCAGTACATGCTCAGCAGTGCAGCGACGTTTTCGTTTTTCCTCGCCGTCGGCTCCGTAAGCTGACACCCTATCACAAACTCATCCGTATTCTCATGTATGCCCCGCTCTTCGATATGCATGACCCTCTGCAGGTCATCCGAAACGATGCACTGCTACCGCCACATCTGCAAGCCGCCCAGATGCAGCTCCTCCCACCACTTGTCCGGTCAAGAGCAGAAGGTGCCATGCTCATACGCACACGCTGGGACGCAGAGAAAGCACGAAGAGCAGCCGTTCATGCTTGAATCTTCTATCTTCTCTCATTCCCACTGCCTATCGGATCTAGATACATGTGTTGTGACGTATAGGTGATCAATGAGCAGAATGGCAGACCGTGATGCGTGTGCAATACAACTTGGATACATGCGTGGTATGCGATGATGGTGTGGTACATCTAGTATGAACACGCACAGCGTGCGATAGGCCACCGAGTCGATCGGTGCAGTGGTGCGGACATAAAGCACATGCGTGCAGAAGGCCCCCGTCTCAGTCCCCAGCATGCCGCAGCCGTTACGGTGGGTCGGGATGTTGGAGGGTGCACGGGACGAAACACGAGTAAGCCACAAAACAAAAACTGAGTGCAATGTCAGACGTGAGGCTGTGGGATGGAAGACTGCTTTGACTCGCCTGCAGCTCAACCGATCACGCTGGTCAGTTGGCGCCAGAGCTGCCTGAGTCTGCCTGGCTTTTGCTTTTGCTTTTGCTTTTGCGATCTCGAAGGATAGGCGTCTACCAGAGACGGGGTGTAGGACAGGTGATATGGACCGGAAATGGGGGGTCGTGGCGAGGGACTGGAAGATCTCTTCCACCACTTGGTGAACCAGGGCGTCGGCTTGCGCGCCTGCGAGGGAGAAGGGGGCGAACGCGGAGGAGGAGGAGGAGGAGCGTTATAATAGATGGCGTCACCATAGTGGACCGTTGGTGCGTCCACGAATTTGACGGATGGTGGGGAGCGTTTCTTTTTGCGACGGGTGGACTTTGATGTAGTGGCCATGGAGATGCCAGAGTCATGTCGAGTAAGGATCGATTTTATTGGTGCGAGTGAGCGCGCGTGTATGGTAGAGCAAGAGCCGATGGAGGATACGCTTTGTCGGGCGCGGGATACGCCGCCACAGGATGAATCTGAGGTGGGTGACCATCGAGGTCTAGAATATGGAGAAGAGGGAATCTGGGAGAGCGCAGGCTCGAGGAGGATGCTCCTAGGACGAGCGGAAGCATCTGGAGTTGGAGGTGTCTGAGGGAAGGGTAAGGGTAAGGGAGGAGACATGGGACATGAAGGAGAGAGGGAGAGAAGGGGGACGAACCAGGACATGTCTGAGGCTGTGGGGCATGGCACGGTACTCGTCGTGTTCGGGAATGACATCCTGGCGGCGACGGTCGAAATTAGCGAGGCCACGTGTCGTCATCGATGTACTGTGCTCACAGGGAGATCGCTGAGGGTGGTGACGGGAGACAGCTCGAAGACGGACTGGGTGAATGGGGTGTTGGAAGAGATCGATCGCGATAGAGAAGAAAGAAGACATACGTTGACGATTGTGTCTGTTTCGAGCCAATCTCTAAATACTCGTTCGTACGGGGACTGGATAACGGCGTGAGCATATGATGGGATGAGGTGGCAGAGACGGACCTGGTGAAGTAGGGACATGGTGGGAGAAGACAAGGGGGGGCTCGAGGAAGAAGGGAAAAGTGCATGCAGGCAACGGCGTGTTTTTTGACAGGCTCCATGATGTGACATTTTCAGCTACGACTCAGATTGTAAACGGCGTGCCAACGTGCATCCCGCTCCAGATACCCCGAACTGACTCGGACGTGCTCTCCACTATCCGTCCCTTCTTCAACGGCTTGATCTTGGCACCAGACGACTCTAGTATCAGCTGCACTTTTCTCTCTATCCCGTTCACCTCCAGTCGCTGTAGCGGAATCACCTTGTCGCGTCCGTTCACTGGTGACAGGTTAGCGGTGCGGAAGAAAGAGCGGATGCGACGGACCATAAAAGCCGCGAGCGATGGGCTCGTGACCGTTGCGCTGCTTGACCACGAACTCGACGTGTGGGTTTTCGTGTGCGACGCGTTCCATGTCATTTGAGATGAAGATGCGTGTGTTGTCCGAGGATGGACCGTGTTGGCAGAACTCGAGGACGACCTTGCGGATGTGTGGGATGAATGCGCTGTGACCGTTGGCGGGTGCGGAACGCAACTGCGCCCTCCAGAGTGTGGACGCCATGGCGGACGGTGAGGGCGGCGGTTCTGTCGGCTGGGAGTGTGACGGAGGTTTAATGTTGAGACTCCGCTTGAAAGAGGTGATGTTCGGATGCGCGTCTATACTGTAATCACAACCGCGCGCGATTCGCCTAGAATTTCCGTAAATTGTTATAGTTGCTGGTGCTCGTCATGGCCCGCGCAACGCGAAGCTCAGCGACACAACTTCACAGCGAAAAGGACAAACTCCCCGACCCACCCGCCTCTGCACGCACAAAGTCGTCCACAAAGAAGCGGAAGCGCACCTCTCTCCCAGACAACGACGATCACCCTCCACAGAAGCAACTCCGCTCAGACACGGCCATAAAACAGGAGAACCAACTCGACATCGACGACGACAACCCCACAAGGTCAAAACTACAAAACCTACAACTCGCAGCCGATGTCCCAATCGATCCCTCCGACGCACAGCAGATCCTCGACATTCTCACCCTGTAAGTACATCCATCTCGCCTTTCGGCCGCTACCCACCCTCCCAATAGCGTCGACTCTCAAGCCCTGCTCGACCGCGTCTTTCCCCTCCCTCCCTCCGACCTCTCCGAGCCCTCCACCTCCACCTCCCAGTCTGCCTCATTCTCCCTCCGTGCGCTTCTCAGAGAGCCTTCTCAACACCCCCTCCGCGTCTTACGTGTAAGTCTCTCGCTTTCTCTCTCTCCCGCGTTAAGCCTCAACAAACCCAGGCCTCCGTTCAAAATCTTTTCCCAATATCCTACCATCCAAGATCCCGTGCTTCCTCCCCTGCAGCACAGCAACTTCGTTTCTGCAATTTGGCATGTTCCCTCCTCGACCAAGCCTCTTTCCACTCCGTGTCCCTTCCCCTCGACATCGACTCCCTCCTCTCCGATTTTCCAGACCCCTCTTCCACCCCCGACGCTAAACCGACTCCTCCCTCTTCTCGCCCCGAAAAACATGCCCATTTAAATCAGACGAAAAAGTATGCGCTCATGCAACGTTTGCCTTCTGGGACTTGGTGGACCTCCCTCAACTCCGATCTCATTCCTTCAGATAGTAAGCCCTTGAAAGACGTATCCACTGCAAACGCGGAGTTGGTCGCCATATTTCCCTCCCCTTCTGCCCCACCATCAGTTGAACTAGAGATACCCTCTGTCATCTTGGCATCCTATGTTCCCAAGAAGCCCCCAGGGTACAAGCCAAAGCTTCCCGCACCCCGTCGTGTAAGCTGTGGTACATTCCTAGATTATGGACCATATGCCAGCTTTGCTCCGACATTCGAACAAGATGGCGTCGAGGTCGGGCGGTCAGCCATGGCCGAATTGTTCTGGAAATGGGAAGACAGAAAGAACAAGTGGACGAACGAACACTCTCTCATCACACAGCGGCCTTTGGACCAAGTCGCAGAGCCTCCTCAGCCCAATGGCGTTGACAAGTCTGATGAGAACAGCGTGCTTGACGATGAAGAATCCTTGGAGGGGCTTTTCTCGTCAGAACAGATAGCTTTGCTCAAGCATGCCCTCGGAAGTCTGGAGCTTGAAGCAGCTGTGCACGAACTACTGGAGCGAAATGCCAAGGCGCTCAAAAGGCTGGAAGAACTTCAGAATAGACGCTTATCACAGCCGGGTGAGTTTACTCCAGCTGAAGAAGGATCAGAAGAGTGGGATACTGGTCAGTTGCACTGTCCCGTCAACATACGTCTTGACACTATTGCTCAACTTTAAACTCTAGCCCACGGTATCCTAGACTCCCTTTGCATACTCACCTCTCTTCGACCGCGGTCGTCCACTTCCGACGGTGCTCCGCTCACCCCATCGCCATTCGCCCTCCACAAACTCCAACGGACCCTACCCGTGGCACCCACTCAAGGCTGGCACGGGACACTCCCCGCAGAACACACGACGGCCCTCCGGGATGATTCTACCCTTTACATCAAGTCAACAGCAACCGCAATCCCCGCAGCCCCGTCAGCTCCACCACCCCAGACGCCAACGCCCACCCAACCCACGCCTGCGCAAGCCACCGTTGCCACAGCAGCAGCGACAGCCCAGGCTTACGCCGGTTATTCATACAACTACGCGACGCCCTATCGACCGGGATATCAATATAAACCCGGTCAACCGTCGCCATACTATCCTAACGCATACGCAGCCCAGACGACTGCCCAAGCCCAAGCCGCATCGCAATACTACCAAGCTCAACCGTACAGTGCGACCGGGCAACAGCAATACACTTATTCATCGTGGTACCAGTACAGTCCGCAGACGCAATCCAACCCGTCAGCGGGCGGATCACGCAAGGGGACGCCACAGCCAAGTACAGCTGCTGCCACACCTGCGGCGACGACACCGAGTACGATGCCGACGTCGTATGCGGGCTTCTTCAGTGCGGCTACGCAGGCGCCGGGTCAACGCGCAGTGGCAAATACGGTTGCGGCAGCGACGCCGGGCGGGAAATCGTACCAACCTGCCGCAGGTGGGACGTGGACGGCACCTGCCGGAACGGGCGCGACGACAGGGTACGTCGCCCCGAACTTGCCCCCACATATGAGGAGTGCGGTCGCAGGTCAGGCGAGCGCCGCTGGTGCTTATAATGCCAGCCTGTACCAACCCAACTATTATGGGACGTACCAGGCAACGCCATCCCCCGCGCAATCATGACCGTATTTGGCATTTATGAATGTTGGTTGTCGTTGTTGTTCTCTCGGTCTTAGAGTAATATTCGACATTTGTACAGCGTTCGTCGCTGTCATGAATAATGAGATTCAGCTTGCCAACCTGCGCGTTTCATGAGCTACACAGAACTTGATTTGTCGTGTTTGCTTGTCCACAAAATACTACATATACTTGTGATCTGAAGGCCACTCTGCGTCACGGAGCACACAGCATTGATATTCACAGTAGCGTTCGAGCTCTGAGTCTTTGCATAACCACTGCGACTGATAATAAATGTCAAATGTCTGGCACCGTTTTGAAACCCTCCCGTCGTGCAAAATGGACAGGGAGGCCCTCGGTCCGCATCTGCCAAGTTCCCATTCTTGCGCGACAAACCACCTCCCTCACTGCCTTGAGCGACAAGCAAAGTCGCTCTTATGGAGAGGAAAGAGCCCGCCTCACCCTCGACCACGATACCCGAACCGACGAAAAACACCAAGGGTGGACAGGCAGCACGCGTGAAGAAGAAAAGGCTCAATCAGCGATCGCCTTTTTCTCCTACGGACTAATTTTTTTCGCACGGCAGGATGTCAGGTAAATGAAAGGAGGGGGAACATGATTGGACTTAGAAAACCAAACTAATTTACGAATAACCTAGACAAGAACCGTGCAGTAACCTCTTTGAGACTATGCGGCGCAAGAGAAACAAGGAATGGAGATCAACCAAACTATATAACCAAACGTCCAACGTCAAGGTAAGCGAGGGACAGACTACGGGAAGCGGTGGGTAAATGGCCAAGAGATGGGGTTACCGGCCAGCAAGACTGGCATATTTGGACACGCGAATCACCCGTGGTCGCTGGGGCGGTTTGGTGGTGGGGTATACCAACATGTCCTCGACTGGCGTCGGGAGCGGGTGTGGATGGCGGACTGGCGGCCGAGGAGGCGAACCCTGGAAAAGCGAATGACAGCTTTCAGTCGCATCTGGGGACGGTGCATCTGCTTCACTATCACTTCCAGACGTCCGCCAAAGGATATCCTCAATGGTGACTGTATGGGACCGCGTCGCTTGTTGTTCCATGCTTGGCGTGCCATAGGCGAAGCGCATTCGCAGGCGACGTGTGTACGGCGACACATTGTCATCCTCATCAGAATCTATTTCGTCGCCATCGGCATTGAGTCGGGCTGTGTGGTATATCAGACATGAGGGGCATGGGATTCGCGAAAAAGCGCTCACTCCAGCCTCGTCGACGTCTACCCTGACCTGCCGGAGACGAGTGATTGGAACGGACCGACATGTCATCTCTCCGATTGGTATCAACGCCGGGGCGGGTGTATTCGGCCTGACGGGCGGGTAGGAACTGGTCATCTCGATCCCGCGTGAGAAGATTGACCAGTGTCCCCCGCACCTCGGGTGTATTTGCAAGATTCCGAGGGGTGTCCCGAGACAAATTTTCCACCTGGACGTGGTCCCGGTACGTCGCGATATGTTCCCTAAAAGCCGCGGAGAGGCTGCGGCGGGCAGGAGCGGAGAGCTCATCAATCGGAGTACCGTCCGATGATGTACGTGATATCGGCTGTGGGAGGACGACGCGTGTGGTGTCGTCAACGAGAGTGACGTCCCGGCTTGGTCTGGGAGGACGCCCGCCCGCCGGGGGGTTAGGCACCAGCCTCAAGTCGCCACTAGCAGTGGGCGACGCAACTTGTGATGGAACAGAGGTCCCGTTGTCTGGTGCAGCGGCGGCAGCACCTTCGCCGCGCACTGCAGAGGAAGCCAGTTCGACCCTTCTAGACCTCTGGGCAGCCAACCGCTCCGTCATGCTCTCTAGCTCCTGTGCAACCTGGGCCGTCTGGGCTTGCAACCGCTGCTCAATTTGCGAGAACGACAGTCGTGATGAGAGGCTACCGTGGCTATCGGATACGTTCACGCGCGCGGCCACACGTCTTCCGATCATGGTACTCGAGTCATCCCGATTGCTGCTCTGGAGGTCTCGCCTCTGTGCAGCGCGTGGATCAACAAGGTCTCGAGCACGTGGTAGGACGAGATCCGGCATGGGCGGCGTGCGGGGTCGGGGTAGGACCGGATGGAAATCACTTCTGTCTAGCCTCGGGCGGTCGCTCTGAGAGAACCTATCCAATACGAACTCCCTCCTCGTGTTACTTCTGTTGTTGGATTCAAATTGTTCGAGCCTCTGTCGGGCAGACGGGGATATAAGTGAGCGTAGTCTCGCAGCCCTCAGGTTCAGTTCTTCCACCACTTGCTCGCCTGAGAGCACGAGTGCAGAATGTGGCGGGCGAATATTGTCGTCGTGGCCGAGAGGATGACGAGGTTGGGTATCACTGGTATCTGTACTGCTCGTCGAGGTCCCAGTCCCTGCAACTTCCGGCGGGATGCGATTCAACATGCTGTTGATGTTGTTTCTAAGAGATGTGATCCGCTCGTACGCAGTATCGAACGCGACAGAGGTCTGTCTGAGGTTGTTCCGGCTTTGAGAGCCCAGGTGTAGGCTTGACGTCCAAGTGACCGAGCTAGAGGCAAATGCAGACTGTGGTGGGGTAACGCCGACGTCGGCCGCTCCCTGGTGATATGCCGTCAAGGTGCGTTCTGAGGATACCTGTCCTGTTGGCCTAGCATCCGAATCAGAGTCCATGCCAGGCGGTGCAGGACTGCGTGAAGCAATGACAATTGAGGCCAAGAAAAATCTCTCGGAACTGACCCCGTACTAGTAGTATAGTTCTTGGCCAAGTCCAAGACTTCACTATGAGATATACTGTACGACAGTTGCTTGCTGTCAAGTCGCTAATTCAAGCCATCAAACTCCACTGCAACACTGGTTCCATCCACGGCAATGATGCATTATGCATTGGGGATCCATACGATATACAACTAAGTGATCATCGCCGAATAGTCCCGCGGTAGGATAAATGTGCGAAGTGGGGTATGGTATGCGTGGTGTCCGGGAGGTGTCATGAAGAGTGCACTTCCAAATTGCCAGCAGCTCGCCCCTTGAGCCGCTCCTTCGAAACCTTCATCTCTAGCGATGCGTGTGACCACTTCTGCTGCCGCATCATCTTGGACAGCAGCGGATCGTCACCGGTATAACAAAATGCAAGCACGATGCATACAATAATGAGTGCAGCCGTTATGCAGCACAGTGCAGTCCAACCATGTCTTGCACGACCATAAATCTGCAGGAAATTGTCTAATCAGATTAATATTAGTAAGGGTATGAAAGAGTACGAACTTGTCCGCCAAGTATAGGGCCCACTGTTCGTAGTCAGTACTACGTCGTTATGCATAGATATAAACACTCACCTGCAGTTCCAACACCGAAGGCTATATTAAAAGCCCCATATACATGGGCATCTGAAATATGACATAATTAGCCATCAAATCATGAAAGTCGAAGAGACTTGCATCCAACGCCCTGTATACCCCGAGCAATGGTCGCCAATTCTGCAGTCACCGGAGGAACTACCCCTGAGACAAAGAAACCTAAAGGCCATGTGCGTAAGGACGGGCACACACGCTAATACAAGATGCTTACTTTGCAAAGCAAGCGACACAACAAACAAAGCGATTGACTCCTTGAGGGCCAAGACGATCCACCAAGGGAGAGCAAGTAGTAGGCATGTGGAAGTGATATAATCTGAACCTATTCGGTCGGCGAGCAATCCAGCTAAAGGTGATGCTAACTTAAAGTCAGTGCTGCTCCAACCATGGCGACCAAGAAGATGCTCACAAATCAAAGCGGGTACAAGAGCTGCCATGTATACCAAACCAACTTGGTCGGAATTGTATCCCCATACGGACTGCAGGTGGAGAGGAAGAGAGGGCTCTTGCATACTGTTGAGGGTACTGAAGAGGACATGATCTGTCAACACGACCACCGGCTTGTCACAGCAACATACCCGTAAATCAAGGACATGGTTAACGCGACGACAGCGCGGGGGGATTGGCCTAATAGGCGCATCACTGATAGTATTGGAAGTGGTTTACGAACGAGCGAAGTCTCTGGCACGGTCAGATTATTGGGAGAGGGAACGCAAGAATCTGGTGTGCTTGGGTTCTGCTTGGGATCACCTAGAGTTGAGGTTTGTTCTGGTGAGGGTTGCACTGGGGTGAGCCTCGGTGTAGAAGGTCCAACAGCATCGGATGAGCGATGAGGCGAAGGCGGTGCTTCCAAGTCTGCGACGACGATGACGTCTCGACGTGTTGCTGGATCGTAGCCCCATTGAATCGCGATATCTCTCTCGATGATAAGGAAACGAAGGATGAGATCGACGACTGTGCATATTTCGCCGAAGATGAAAGGGGCACGAAAGCCAAATCGGGCATACAAGGTCCCTCCTGCAGGTGTGCCGACCATAAGGCTTGGCGGAGTCAGCTGGGATGACGATGAGAAATGCGGTGGCTTACCCAACGGAGAGCCCTGTCATTGCGATACCGAGTTGCCCTGAACGAGAAGCGTTGGTGAGCATTGACCAAGGAAAGGACAGCAAAAGAGGTGACTAACTGCCAACGTGTTGCTCTGGGGTGGTATCACAACTGGGAAGAAGGTCAGAAAAGAGATGAGGATAGGGGGAAGGAGTTACAGGAGGGCCAAGCCGACGACCCAAACCATGGATGAGCTAATGCCCTGGAGGGCACGCGCGATAGCCATGGTGGCGTAGTTGGGTGCTTCCATAAGGAGGACTTGAGCACCTAGGAGTGCGACGAGGCCAATGACAAGGGGGGTGCGCCTGGAGGAGCTCTTTTCTGCGAATATTGCGATAGGTATGGTGGCTGACGATTGATGAAGATCAAAAGGGGAGAAGAGAGAAAGCGGGACGTACAGAAGACCAGGCCGACGGACTGAGGGGAGGAGTGTGAGCGAGACTGGGAGAGAGGGGGAGGACGTACGTATGCACAGAGGAGCCAGCCGGTGAGAGCGGAGACGGAGTGATACCGGAGGCGTTCGAGTTGGAATGGCATGACGGGGATGATTATGGAGTAGATGAGCAGATCGGTGGTGATTCCTGGAGAGGGTTAGACGGATCTGAGGGGGCATGGGAAAGACTACGAACCGAAACCGACGACTGAAGTCAGGAGATGAGCGGGATGGAGCAAAAGGGAGACGAGACACGCACCTGTTGTGATGAACCAGACGGAGGAGCGCCATTTGAGCCCCCAGGGCTTCCTCGGGGAGCCAACAAACATGGACTTTGTGAGGTCCATGGGGGGGGCCAACTTGCTTGAGGAGGTGATATCATGGTCACTGCTCCTTTTTATCAGTCCATTACGTCATGTAGTATTCCGCCAATTATAGCCATTTTCTGTCGCACGAAACATGCCAGAACTTCCAGGTGCGTTGCCCTCCACACCGCATTTCTCACCCCCCCACTCCATCGCGTAGAGGTCGAGCGAGCCGCCGCCCTCGTCAGGTCCGTCGCAATGGGAAAGATAATACACCATGTCGAATCCTCCGAGGACGAGCTCGTGTATTCCGGGCTGACCCACCACGAGTTTGTGCGGCCGACTCTCTCGCCTCGGATGCACTTGGCATTTATTCTTGGCCAACACACAGGCCACCGAAATTGCAGGTCGTACCATACGCGATGCAGCTCGATACGGTAAAGTCTTGCCCTACTATCCCTGCACTCTCCAGCATGAGGCGATTCCACAGGAAAATATTTCTATATCCAACTTGATGGGGGCAGGATGCCTGTCCTGCATTTCGGCATGACAGGCATGCTCAAGGTCTGCTTTCCCTCCGTGAGACTCGACTGTGGCAGTTTCAAATTCAATCTTGATTCCGTCAGGTGAGAGGTCGGTCAACCCCACAGTACAAATCCAAGCTCGGCGGCTCTTCCGACGGCTGGCCTCCACGATTTGTAAAAGTGTGTCTCATTACTTCATCCCCATTCCTCGCTAATTGTAGCCTATGATTTCCTCCAGTTTATCTTGTTTATTCAACAAAACGATTCGGGCTTCACAGAACTCGCCTTTTGCGATGCTCGTCGTCTTTCCCGCATCCGCTTGGTTTTCTCTCCACTGAGCGAACCCCCGATCTCGGACCTTGGCTTCGATCCAATTTTGTCCATGCCCTCTCTCTGGGATTTTCGTGATGCTGCCTTGAAG
The DNA here is from genome assembly GCA_038090635.1 of Rubroboletus satanas. Taxonomy (NCBI): domain Eukaryota; kingdom Fungi; phylum Basidiomycota; class Agaricomycetes; order Boletales; family Boletaceae; genus Rubroboletus; species Rubroboletus satanas. Next base: position 30,912 of record JBBPNB010000024.1, read on the forward strand.
AGAACTTGTCCAATTAAAGCCCTCCTATTGGATCAGTCGTTCAGCGCTGGTATTGGAAACTATCTCGCAGGTCCTCACATCTCCGCTTATATCTTTCCAGCCCACGCTCAACTCTGCCTTAACTCACTCTTATGGTCAGATGAAATTTTATATCAGGCTCAAGTGCATCCCGAGCAACGATGCAATACCCTGGACGAGAGTCAAACCCTCGCTCTGCATTACCAGATCGCTGACGTGTGTCGTATAACCGTCGAGGCGAACGCAGACGATGCCAGCTACCCTGATCATTGGCTTTTCCATCATCGATGGGTGCGGTCCTCCTGACTCCCCCGGCGCGCTTCTCACGCTGTCAGCGCAGGGCAAAGGCAAGAAAAAAATAAAGCAAACGATGAAACTGGTCGTCTTGCTTCCTCCCCGTTCCCACCACGAGCTAATCCCGCATTCCGCACAGCCCTCGGGTGAACCTGCCACCGTAGAATGGATCACCGTCGCTGGTCGTACCTCTGCCTACATCGCCGAAGTCCAGAAACCCTTTCCGAAGAAGAAAAACCGTGATGAACCCCCTGACGTACCGTCTCCGATCTCCTTTATTGACAAACTCGAGTAACTCTTCCTTAGGACACGGGGACGGCGGATCCGAGCAGCGCTCAGGATCCTGGGCACCGACGCTCCAAAAGACGTCACGGTGCCAGAGAGGCTCCTGATACCCGAGAGAATTCGAGGTCCGGGGACGGCAAGTCCCAGCAGCGCTCAGGATCCTGGACCCGTCGCTTCAACAGACGTCGCGATGCTAGAGAGGTTCCTGATACCTGAAAGCGTCGAGATCACTGCCAGGCACACACCCATAGTGACCGCGCCGCATCATTTCCGTGATAGGCTTACCTTTCCGAGAACATTGGTATCATGCAGAGGTGACCTTGACGTCTAAGCAGTCAGGTAACGCGCATTTTATCACTGAATCACATATCCCCTTTCGTTCTCGGCGCTTGAAACAACATCCCCAGCTGTTGAAGCACGATACAAGATAGAGGGACCAGGGTTCGATAAACCGATGACCTTCGTCCAAGGGCTGCAGACTACGAGCATGAGCGCTGAGACTTGGACCTCCAGTAACTCATTTAAATATACTCTAGGGGAAGAGATGACCGGTAAATCGTCATCCGACTCGAGGGTGGCATATCGTCTACTGCGTAGCAAAGCGAAAACACAACGAGCCGCCACTGTGTTTCGCTCGGTGGTCGGCGAGCAACAACATACAGCGAATGAGCGCTGCACCCTCTTATTCACCAAGAAACGGTCGATGTTGCAACTCGGAATGGTCCAGGGCAGGAGGCAGGCTCGCGCGCGCGGCGTGTGGTGTGCGCGAGGGAATCCATGTAAATGTTCAACGTTCAACGCTCATCGATCGGTCAGGGTTCTTGTTGCTCTTCGTCGTGGTTCACGAGGAAGGAGGATGAATTAATGAAACCCCTACCACCGGATAGACTGTCCTGTTGTTTGTCAAAATGACTTGTGGATCTCACATTCTACTCGAACGAGCGATCCTTTCACTTAACGGCCCGCGTATCGACTTCTAAGGGACAAGGAGAGCAGCTTTGCCGACTCGGGTACCTACTCATTACACATGTAATCATCTGTCAGGTCTTCAGTAAAATCTCACCTATTCTTGCAGACAAGTATTCCGCATTCGAGTTCAGGCAAGTGTCCATACACACGGACTCAGTCTCATTCAAACAATCACAATGTGTGGTAGTGGGCAGCTGTTCGCGACTCAACGACCTCTACCAAGTACATTGTTACAGTGAGAGTAGAAAACGGGAGAGCATATAGCGACAACACGAAGCCGATTACGAGGTCACTGAGAATCGGAAATAAGCGTGAGTCAAATATGGAGCAGACTAACTCACTGTAGCTAGCAGGGTCGATGTGATCTGGCAGCTCGGGTACTGCAACTTCGAACCGAGACTGGATGGCAGCCATCACCTGCTGGTCACTCTCGCTCGACACAAATGTGATAGCGAGACCCTTGGTACCAAATCGCCCAGCACGACCGACACGGTGAAGGTAGCTGTCTGCGTCGGGAGGGCAATCATAATTGATAACGATGTTTACTCGTTCAACATCGATACCACGACCAAAGATATCAGTGGCGACTAGTATTCGCTTTTCAAAAGCCTTGAAGGCAGTATAGCGTTTAATCCTTTTCATCATGTCAGTAGTGCAGTCAAAAAGGGCCTCATAAACCTACCGCTCTTCTTGTGCAAGAGCAGAGTGGATGCTAATGCTGGGGAAGTTGCATGATACCAGTAATTTGTCCAGTTCGATTGCTCGTGCAACAGACTTGACGAAGATAACGACCTGACAAGGGATAAATACAGAACATGTCGCTCCATACGATGCTTACCTGGTTGAACTCCAAGGTATCGAGCAAGTCGTTTAGCTTCCTGTTCTTAGCATTCTCCTCAAGCTTGACGTAATGCTGTTGCAACCCATGCAACGTCAGTTTTGTCTCGTCATCGACGAAAATCTCAAGTGGCTACGTTCCGATGTCAGTGCACATTCTTGATTTGTCCACAACAGACTCACATTCGCCATAAATTTTTTGCACGTAATACGGATTTCCTTCGACAAGGTAGCACTAAACATCATGACCTGCTTGTGGTGGGGAGTGGCGCGGAAGATTTCTTGGACATCCCTACGCATGTCTACGCAGCAAAGAAAAGGCGGAGGATAGCGGTTAGATTGCGATTGAATTTCGGGTCGAGCGAGAAAAGAAGAAACTCAAGAACAGAGAAGGATGTGCAAGCGCCGAGCATAAATTGCGAGTAAGCCCATGTATAAGTTTCGCCTGCGGCGAGAGCAGGAAATCGAAAATAGACCCGTAATGTTCTTCATCATGCAACGCTCTCAACAACTCAGCAACCCAGCGATGAACCCATGACCATGCTTCAACACCAATTCCAAGTGGCACCGACGGCGCTTGCCCACATTGGCAGTGTGACGTTGAGTATGGCGACAAGAACTTCCAAGACTGGCAGCCGAAACTGAAGGGGCGGAGACTAACCGAGCTGCTCTAGCATTTTGTCGCACTCGTCCAAAGTAAAGTGTTTGACATTCTTGGCATCCAGAATCTTGTCTCGAGTGAGGGCATTCAGGCGGCCAGGAGTCGCCACAACGATGTGTGGGCACCGATTCTTGTCACGAAGGATTTCTGCGTCCTTTTGTACGGGAGTACCGCCATAGAAGGTGTGGACCCGTACGTCAGGCATGTACTTCGCAAACCGCGTGTACTCGTTCTTGATTTGAAAGGCGAGTTCACGAGTATGACACAAGACAATGACGGAAACTTCGCCATTCACAGGCTCCAACTGCTGCAGTGTTGCAAGTACGAAGACCGCGGTCTTGCCGTGCCCTGACTTTGCCTGACAAAGGACATCCATTCCCAGGACGGCTTGGGGAATACATTCTTGTTGAACTGTGAATGGTAAGTCAAAAAAAAAAACTTCCGTTCAAACCGCGCTAGGAATACCTTCTGAGGGGTGTTCGAACCCGAGATCACTGATTGCTCGCAGAAGTTCGGGTTTCAACAAGAAATCCCTGAGAACATGGATCAGGCGGGAAGATGTCATGAGAAAAGAGCGACGAAACGGACCTAAAGCCGGTCGAATGTATGCCTGAGAAGTTTTTCTTGTCTTTGTCGAGCTCACCATCCGCTACTGCCGAAGTAGCGACACCGTTCGTGGGTACAGCGGCACCGTTGGGGACGACATCGTCTTCATCCTCGTAATTGACCAGTTCCTCGTTGTCGTGCGACATTGTTGTTGAATAAAAAATATTGAATATTATCCGGTGCGTAGAGTTGAAAGCAAAGCGAGAGATGGTCAAGGAGAGAGTTAAAGTCGAATGAGAACAAATTTGTGGCGCCGTCGAAGAGGATGTTTGGCTGGCTGCTGACTAATGGGGAATCTTACTTAATCTCACGTGCGCACGGACCTCTTTTCACTCGCGAACGATACCTACATTAATATATTCCCGAGGCTGTCAAGACCTGCAGAGGAGTTGATGAGATGCAGCCCGTTACCCGAGCGTTGCTGTGAACCGCAGTGCGTGCAAATCTCAGCTTCTTGGCTGTCCAGCAGTGACTTCATTGCGTAGCCACACCAACTTTCAGTGCACTGTCATTACCCTTATACTCCCTTAAAACGCTCATTGAGGCTTTTAGAAAAAAAAGAAACATATCTCAACGCAGAGCCGGCTGGAGAAAGTAAACTTATCTTATAGCTTCGCGGTAATAGGGCGACTGCAGACATCTCCATCCTGTAGCCTTTTGCGCTCCCAGAATTCTGGAAACACTCCCAGACCCGTCACGTGTCAAGCAGTAGCTTCTATCCGATCATTTGCACCGTGGTATAAACTATAAAAGCTGGTGTGTGGGTATAGGGAGATGCGTCAGAAGACGAGACACAGAATGACCACCTATCCTTTCTGGTGAGTATTTCTGAATGCCACTCCGGAACCCCCGCTGAAGACCGCTTTACGCAGGCTCGGCGGTAAGCTCACTAGTACTGTTCAATGTTCATAGCATCCGACTAACAACTCGATTATAGGCGTTGCTGCCTCCAGTAGGTGGTGCCCACCAGACCTTATGCCTTGGCTTACGCACCGTGTTCTAGTGGCAGCTTGCTTCACGCATCCCCTAGACTTGACGAAAGTGTAAGTGGCATTGGTTTCGCTGAGAGAGTATGGCTAACGTCTACATAGCCGTATGCAAACCCTCGGTCCATCTGTGCCGCGTCCGTCCATGTTCGCGACGATCCGGGCTTCGCTGTCCGAAAACGGCTTGCGCAGTATTTACACCGGCCTTTCCGCGTCACTGCTTCGACAGATGACATACTCGCTTGTCCGCATTGGAAGCTACGAGGAGATGAAGCGCCGCATGTCTGAAAATGGCAAGCCTTCTGCTGGCAAGCTTCTGCTGGCCGCTAGTGTTGCCGGCGGATTGGGAGGTGTTGCCGGGAACCCTGCGGATATCCTGCTCGTGCGCATGACTAGTGACTCACTGAGGCCTCCAGAAAAGCAATATGGGTATCGTAACGCCCCGACTGGCCTTGTAACCCTTGTGAAAAATGAGGGGATCAAGGGTCTTTGTAGAGGGCTTGGAATCAACGCGGTGAGCACGCAGACTGTGGGCGAATGACGCAATGGTTTATACATCTTAAGGCACGTGCAGCCTTAATGAATGTAAGCCTCTGCCTTCTCCAAAGGCGGCGTGTAACATGTGTCCTTTTGATAGCCGTCACAGGTGGCATCGTGAGTTGACCCAGTGGTCCCCTCTGAATCACACGAACGCACTTCCTGAGGCCGGTTACAGTTATGACTTCTTCAAGGTGACTCTAGTTCGTCATCGAATACCCTTGGTAGACTATCAGTTTCACGACGGTTTCTTCTTGCACGTTGTCGCTAGTCTAGCCGCCGGGACCTGCGCCACAAGTTCGTTGTCATCAAGTGTTGTATTCTGCGCTCACTCTATTTCCCAGCTGTTTGCTCACCCGCCGATGTTCTAAGAACAAGAATAATGGGTTCGGTGAGGTGTCTTTTCTATACATGGTTGGCTCTTCACCAATGTCAATTCTGAAGTCAGGGAACTCTAGCCCCTTGCAAGTTCTTGTGGGATCGTTCCGCGAAGAAGGCCCCATGTTCATGTTCAAAGGTTGGACACCCGCGTTCATGCGACTAGGACCGAACACCGTGCTCATGTTTGTCTTCTTCGAAGTGAGTCTTTCAGAGACTCTTCGCGGTGGTTGCTTGACCGACGCGCACAGCAACTAAAGCGGGGCTGGTCCAATCTTGCACGCTCGTGACGGCGACGCCACCCACCGCATCCTCCCCCGGACTTGCCAGCGGTGTTTGATGCGTTATACCCAATCTTCCTGCTATTTCGTTAACACTTGTATACTTCCTCACACACTTACTCAGATAAGATACATAGATGTTCCATGTCCCATCGATATCGCTTATAACGCGTAGCATCGCGGTATGTTCCTAGACAAAGCATTTCCTGTCCTAGATGTTCGTTCACAGTACTAGAGCAGACAAATGACAATCCACAAGCCTCTAATTTAGGTTCCATCTCCAGAGATACTAATATTTTTGAATCAATAATCGCATTCAGGTTTACAGGATTATGGTTTTTGACTCTGCGAGTACGGTACCTGTTCTGCTGGGTTTCGGAGGAACCTTGGCACCTGGACCCCCAGGCTTTCGCAAACCCTGATAAGTACAGTACCTATAACCCGAAAACCTGAAAATAAGCAACCTTTACTATGTGCTGGGACAGGCGTCGCCACGTAGATCCTCGACATGCCGTCAAGGGCGCGCCGAGGTGCGACGACGTCCCGAGCGCGTTTGTCGTCCATTCGACTTCCGGGAAGTTCATAAAAATAGGTGCAGTGGTGATTCGTCAGTCACAGAAATGTCATCGGGAGTCATCTTAGATTGAAGTACTGTCATTAACAAAGTCTATTGGATGACGAGTCACGAGAATGGCGAGGAAGAAATACCAGAGGCTGACGGCAAAATCCGCGCGTTCCCATGAAAAAGGTCCCTCCACATCCCGCCTTGCCAATCATGCCGACGTGACATCGTCCTTCAAAGCTTCACCGGTGAATACTGCTTATTTTAGACCTGTCGGAAACAATGCCAGACAATGTAGTATGAAGAGAGTAGCTGCAAGTGAGATCTTGAGGTAACACAAATAATCTGAAATGTAAGTCCCTACCAATGATTACACATGCCTGCTTGAATCGGATGGTTTCGTGTCCAAGTTCGAGTTGACGGTACCTGGGTTGACTGACCTTGGTTATACCACAACATTAATAACAATTCATTTGTGAATAGAAAAAGAAAGGTTGTACATCGCAGTACTACCCATTCATGACTGGTAATTCAACGTTGGGGTGCACCGTTGATCGACGAGCAGGGGCACCCCAATGTTATGATCTCCCCCGTCAGCACCAACAAAATCTAAGGATCGTGTCACCGCAGACTTGCATAAACAGTATTAATGAACATACTTTTCGTTAAATATCCATTCTATGTCTGCAGTTTTTCCCTCTCCGTACCATTTCAAGGCAGGCAGGCGTTTTTGCCTTGAAAAAGTCACCCCTCCTGTCTTTGCCACTGCTCCCAGGAGGTGTGAGGGTATATTCCATGCTTCCATGCTTCCTATTCCCATTCTTTCCTGCAATTTCCTGTATTCTCTTTATAAGTGCTGGAAAGTCTGCTTTAGTTGCGCTCAATCTAGTAATGACAAGCACTGGAGGGAGTGGCTTCGTGTCAACTGTCCATGTAGCATAGGTTGGCTGGTCGGGGTAGACCTCCTTCTTTTCTATGCCCCAAACATCCACGGACACGATATCGCCAGCGGCAAATATGGAGCGGAAGATGTGGAAAGACCCGACACCCTTATCAGGAAGGTATGTCAAAAACGCCGTTACTGAGTCCCTGGAAACGTTCTTTGCACACAACCATATTGGGATCCTTGACTCTCTCACACTTCAGTGCGTTTCTTCGGGTGCCCAGAGGCCCTGCGTATCAGCGAATATGCACACACTTGAAGCTCAAACTAGACTCCACGTGTTCTATAGTGTCCAACTGGACTTTCACTGCCGTTGAGATCGTAAGCACTGTGGTACGACTCTGAAGTCCATGTCTAACATTGCCGAGTTGCCACGGTCCCCAGAGGAAAGACAAGGAGTTGCAAGGACGACGAATAACGACTATGGTCTTCCTTCCCTTCGCAATTACGCACAAATTATGAACATGACAGCGTCAATCTCATCTTTATTGTATTCAGGTTGCGTTGTGGGTCCCTGTAGGTCCATGGGTTGTGATGGTCCCTCTTCATCCAGCACCTTGTTTTTGTCTGCTATGCATGTAGTGACGATGTGAATTGTTTCTGATTCCTATTAGGACGGGTTACCCGAGTCTCGATCTCAAGGCGCGCTTTGAAGGGCGAGGTAGTTCATAAAAGGGACAAATGTTGCCGTCGAGGCATCACCCCCGCACCTCAGGCCTCAGGTCTCGCAGAAAGTCATTTTACTCAGCGCCAAGTCGCTCAATGGATCTCGACGGTCCTGTGAGTCATTCCTCATATTATTGACATGGTATCTGGGTCCTTAGAACTGTATTCTTTGGTATTCTCTAGAGAGAATCAAAATCCATGTCCATGGATATCGATGATGGGGTAGTATCTTGTCACCATCCACGTCATTGCGACTCCGCCAAAATGAACTCCCCCGGTCCTTCTGGCGAACAGATGCCACCCGATTTTCATCCCCGGAGACATCAGATCGTTGGTTCCGTCCAAACGTCGACCCACAGCGCTCCTAGACATCCACCCCCGGGCTGTGAACGTCTGTCCGGCTCGGATGGTTCTCCCCAGCTCATGATACCGCCATCACCATCCTCTCCTGTGAATCATCTTGGAGAGATGGGAGACTTTAATCAGAATCACGGGCTGGCAAGGCAACACAGGGATACCCTTCTTGGCTTGGAGTCATCTGTACGGGAGGTCACATCACATAAACGAAAACACTCCCATGATTCACCGCACGCGCACATCATGGATCACAACCACACCCAGGATAATGATGCGTTCACAGACAATGCGAATTCCCAGTCATCTAGGAGGATACGCCCGCGTCTATGGACACAGCAGGACAGGGAATTCTCTCCTCTCCTCTATATGTCTCCTGGCCAAGAACGAGACCTTTCTGTTGAGGAGGAGACGATCTCAGCGTTCCATTACCCCCCAAACGTGACCGATCCATCCCGCTCCATCCAACGCTACTTCTACCCCGGGAATCCTCACGAACAGGATTCATGTACGCCATCGAGCAGCTCCTCGCCCAAGGTAAACGATCTGGGGAACCGCAGGGAACACAGACGTTCCGATTCCGCCGACTCTTTCGCAGAAGTCGCACTGGCATCCACAGTAGCGGCCCCCACACACGGTCGCCTATCGACACTGCAGGACTTTTGGCTTCCTCGTCCCTTTGAGGACACCGAATGGTTGTCCGTGGGCATCATCAAGGTCCACGAGAGGGGGCTTGAAGCGGGTCCCTCATTCCTCTCGACCAACCGGGGTCGGACGCGGACGGGCGGTCTGTCGGCGTCCTGCGAGCAAGCGGGCTCGCCAACGGATACCCTCGGACACCCGATCCGTGAGTACGGCATCGATGCTACGTGCTCGTCTCCGTCTCCCATGCTTCCATTCGAACCGAACTCGACCAACACCAATTTCTTCGACAAGCCCGTATGTGACTCGCCAGATCCGATCGACCCCACTGAAGGAGGATAGGCTCACACACGTTGAGCTACCCATGACCCAGGCAGGTGACTCCGCGGCTCGTTTCAACCCGACTTGCCCCGGGGTCAGTCGGTTCGGTCGCACGGCTGGGTGACATGTGCGATTGTTCGGTGAGAAAATCCTCGGGGCCATGTGAACTATTCATTGGGTTGCCAGAGTGTCCAATATCGTTCCCTGCGATGTAGGACGCTGTTCGCGGTAAAGAAACGATCATCTCATGAACGGATATTTGCTTGCTCTGTATCATAATAGGACGATTATGCACTGGTAAATTACTTAACTCCTTGTATCATCTTGTCTGAACGCATCCGCCTCCTTTGTAGCTACTATGTCACCACGGACTCATGTAAGGTACCGTACATATCATCACGTCGGCCGGTCAAATGATCACGGACTATCCACCTGAAAATTTCTCAATGATACCATAGGATGCACAATGGATGATTGGCTGATAAGTTATGACCAGCTTGCCTCTGTGGGTTATTGTCGTGCAAGCCCCGAGATGTGGAGGTACAAACGAAAAACAAAAGAAAAAGAGACCAAGAGACCAAGCGCAGAACTATCACCGCATTCCATCTGTCATCAGAACCCCATGTCGTCCTCATCCCCGCCGTCACCCCACCCACTCGCAATAATCTCTTCTTCCTGGCGACGCGTTGATAGATGCCCTTGTTGAGTTGGTGAAGGAGAGTGTGCATCTTCTGATCCATTCTCTTTTGCGTTTGGTCGAGAAGACGAAGCAGGGAGTGTTTGGGAACTTGGGAGCGACTGTGGACTCGTATGCCAAGATATTTGCACTGCGCCTATGGATGGGATATCACTGCCCTTGGCGAGTGCCTAGATAGCTCATCAGTATTCAGAAAAACAAGACAGTTTGAAATTACGAACTTGCTCGGCAGCCGCTCTTGTCCGGAAACCGACAAGCACCTCGTCTCCAACAGAGTCCACTGAATCGATTTGACCCGCAGTCTAGAGAGGAAAAAGCAGTTGAATGCGTCGCCGCCAAGACCGCCATGAAACCATTCGTACCTCATACCATTCCCGCAAAGCTGGAACAGCCTCCTCCCTTACCCCCTTGACAAGCAATTTTTTGGGTCTGTTATCAAGCTTCATGCTACCACGAGGGGCACCTCTCCCGGCACCTCGAAAGAATGCACCGCGCGCCCCGCGGCCCCGGCCCCTGTAAGGACGGTACGATCCTCCACCGTAAGTATAGTCTCCACCTTCGGGAATGCCCAGACTTGCAGCCTTGTGACACTCTTAACGCTCGTGTCACATAAAGTGAACGCATACACGCACCTCTTCTTTGAGTTTCGCAAGCTTAGCTTGCAACTCTGCCGTAGACTCATCACCCGTGACGGCGTGAAGATCCAGTTCCTTGTCAAGCCTTTCTCTTTCCTTATTATGCTGGCTGAGATGCTCCGTGGAACCTGCAGATCGCTGTGTTGTAGATGTGGAATACGACGGAACTTCCCCAGATATTGAGGCTGGGGACGAAGAAGGTTTCATCTCCTCGCCAAGCTTTCTGAAGCGGGCCATGATGATTTTCTTTTCCTCTCCAGAAGCCGTTGCTAAAGATGCCATGAGGGATTTCTGTTCTGCTATCTGTTCCTCCAGAAGCTTTTGCTTCGCAGCAAGCTCGGCAGCAGCATTAGGAGCTACAACCGGCTTGCGGACGGTTGTGGTGGTTGGGGCTCCGGTTGGAGGAGTGGTGGGTATCCCACCCCGTGCAGCAAATTTGGCAACTAACGGCGCAGACGCAGCCAACATGCGCGTACCCTTCTGACCATGTCCCTCCATCGGTCTGTGCCAGAACACCTTGACAAATCGATTACCGAAAACAGCATCCTCCGACTTCCATGCCGCGTGCGCTTCGCTGTGGTCCGAAAAACTGACCAACGCCTTTGCGGTGCGGGCATCAATGGCGACGTTTGTGACCGTACCAAAGCGCTTGAACCAGCTGTTCACAGCATCGAGAGAGAGCTTGTCCTCCGGTATCTTCTCGACGACAAGTGTTTGATCGTTCCGGCGCTCTGGGCGGAATGATTGTGCGTCGCCAGAGAATGTTCCTCTACCCCCACCTCTAAACCCACCCCGGGCACCTCCGGATCCGGCACGAACATTCTGTGCTGAAGCACCCGTGTCAACGTCCATGGGTTGTGGTTGTTGAGGCAGTGGTGCACTCTGCATCCATGTCGAACCGTCCTGTGGCGGCGGCGGCGGCGGTTGTGAACCCGTAGCGGTGGGGTTCTCGGGAACTTGGGGCGTCAGATCTTGAATCACAGGGAGTTCTCCTGAAGCACGGGCGGTCTGTGGACTATCCTCCCGGGTACGGGAAAGAAGAGGTGGACGAGGGGGAAGAGCTCGTCCGTTGATACTCATGATGTTCCCGCTGGGTCGCATATCCATACGTGCCTCGTGGGGATCGTAAGCAGTGCCAGGTGCAACCATCCCGAACGGCATCGCGCCATTGGGAAACATGGGTAGAAAGGGTAGTGGACCCCCTGGGGCACCCATTGCAAACAGTTGCGATGGAACAAAGGCGTCATCACCGTGACTGTATTTGCAAAGAGCACCTCTGGCGCAGTAACCATTGTCTGAATCTCGGTGTTGAGTGTAACGGGATTGAACAAAAAGAAGGATACACACTGTGGTAGTCCCGACATATGCCCCTCCGCTGATCTGGTGGCTGATACGTCTGGATCCGCTGACCGTTCACGACTGGACCGGCTCCATTCACCGAACCCTGTCGGTCGTTCCTTGTTGCCCACTGACCGGTCGAACGAATGTCGCGTCCGCTCGGATAACGTGGAAACTGACCGTCGACAGTTAACCGAGGACCTTTGGTGGGGTGGTGGGCATCACGGTCGTCGTCCGCATGAGGTCGTTTTTGGCCGCGTTCGGGGGAAGGTGTGTTGTTAGATAGCAAGCCATCGAGAGGTATTGGGATGCCAGCGTCTGTGGGATGGGGATTGGTGGAGGAGGTCTGTGATGGAGGCGGGGAGGTGGTATAGGGAAGATAAGACTTTGTTCTTAGGACGGTGAATAATGTATCTATAAATGAAGGGCCCTCTGAGGTGGAAGGGAGTGAGGGGTGGAAGGGAAGGGGTGGGAAGAGGCGTATACCTTTCTCGAGAAACTCTTCGAGCTGGGCTGCGAGTTCGTTGCGCATGTCTGGCTCAGGTAGGCCGTGCTTGAGGAGGGCGAGAACATACTCAGCGAGGGCGGCTGGTTCGGCGTCGCATCTGGGGGGTGGTCAGCGACGGACGGGGGGGGCGGGGGAAAGGACAGACATTGGACCGAGGGTGCGGACGAGCCATGGCTTGAGGTGTTGCACAGTGGACGAGTCGTAGAGTTCCATCGCTGAAACCCAAAATAAAACTCGAATTGACGTCCACTCAAAGACTCTACCAAAAAGATGACTAAGCCTCCCATACATACATACAACTCGTCTAACTAACTGGCGACGAGACAGTTCCACTCGCTCGCAATCTCGCCCGTTTGGATGCCCACGAGCTCCTTCCACAGTGGCCTCGAGACCGGCCCCATGCCATCCTCGCCAGTAGGAATAATGAGATCGTTACCCATGTATCCAATCTTTGCGACCGGTGTCACAACGGCTGCCGTACCCACCCCGAACAGCTCAACGAGGCGTCCAGCCTTGGACGCAGCGATGATATCCCCCATGTTCACGGGGCGTTCGGAGACTTTGAGTTGGCTGGGGAGACCCTCGAGCCGCTTGCGCCCAGACACGTGATTCCGTGCGAGGGCGAGCACCGAATCACGAGTCACACCAGGAAGGATCATCCCGTCGAGGGGAGGTGTGACGACCTCGGTCACTACAAAGCATCGTGTTCATACAGCGTTCGTTGAGAAAAGACATGTCCACTTACCGCCGTCTTCCCCCTTGAACACGACGAACAAGTTCATAGTACCAACCTCAGTCAACCAGTGTTCAGGCCCATGGAGCCACAGGTTTTGGACATAGCCTGCTTTAGCAGCAACTTTCTGAGCCACGACCCCAGGAGCGTAGTTGGCTGACAACTTGAAAGCACCAGTGCCTATCCACCAGAGATAATCAGACATGGAATGTCAGAGTCAGGGACCACAGACCTCCGGGAGCAGCACGAATGTACTCTGCGTCCGTTGTGCCATACAACGCCACGGGTTTGAAACCTTGGGGGTAATAAGGGCCTGCAGGACTGCAGATCACGAAAAGGAGCGCTTCCGTTGGTGGTTGAACTCCGAGTGTCCCGTTGGTACCAACTTGAAGCGGCATCCGTCAGTGCTTACAAGACTGGACAACCGATGGATGACTGACTCAAAGTAGGGCGGATGTATAGACTGTGACCTGGTTCCCTGGGTATCCAATCACGCTCTAATGAAATGAGTTGCCTCATACATTCGATGAGGGCATCGCCATCGAAAGTCTATACGGAATCTCATCAACCAAGAAATTCGTGTCCGGGCACCGACTGACCGGAAGTGCCAAACGTCTCGCACTGTTGTTCATCCGCTTCATGTTCATGTCGGGTCGGAACATGGTCACAGTGCCATCCATATGCCGGTAAGCCTTCATGCCCTCGAAGAGTGACTGAGCATAATGGAGAGCGGTTGCAGCGGGACTGAGGTTAATGGTGGAAACTATGACATGTCAAGGAGGCAGACAAAGTGACGAAGGGTGGTATAGCTCACAGGGCTCAATGGCAGGTGCACCCCATCCGGTTTTCTCGGTCCACGGAATCCTCAGCATATGATCCGACTGCAAAACAGTAAACAGGCCGAAACGGCAAGATCATGAATGAAATGACGTACGAAGACCCGACCGAAGAGCAGTTCCGAGGAAGGAGGCAATTGGCGTGGACTTTTCGTGCGCATCACAGTGAGCTGTGAGGGCTTCGGGAACGTGTGCACCATGAGTTGAGTAAATGGCCATCGGAGAAGCATACCTCGATATCGGGCTGGGCCGTAGACGCGGCGGCAGAGAAGGGCCGCATGGCGGCCTTGGGACGAACAAGTCTTGCTAACCGCGCGGACGCTGAATAGAACTGGAGGAGCGACATGGCAGCTGGGAGGATATGGTATAATTTACGCCACGTCGGTTTTATATGGTCTTGGTGGGTCACAGGGACAAACGGAAGCGGATAACATCATTTACTCACAGTCTTGGTCGACGACTGCGAGCAGTACTGGGTGGGTGGCCGCGTCTGGGGGTAACTGGATGCTGGACACGATAAAATGGCACGCGCGTAAGTTGCCGGAGCTCCGGTCGCGCTCGTTTTATGACGGGCCAGCTCCCTCCCCAGCCTGAACTCGGTCGCTCGACGCGCTCGACGGCGTCGACCATTTCTTACAATGTACGGCAGCAGCAACCCGCAAGCCTCGCGAGACGTCTCCTCTTCCCCCACCTTCAACCCGGTTCCGATTTGCCCCCATTATTCCTCTCCCCTGCCTGTCCGCGTGAACTCAACGACGAACTATACGACTTGATAGCTCTCGCTCTCCGAGCCTATGTAAACACGTGGTGGACCAAGCTAACTAGATATGACAAAGAGTTCCTTCCCCAGATTACAAGTATCGTGACGCATGTCGTTCATTCCCTTGAGCAGCGTCTCCTCGACGCAGATCTTTCACTGCTCGCCTTCAATGACATCCCAGCCCTCATCATCCAGCACTACAGAGACTACCGTCAGGCAGTTTCCAAGACCTCGACATCATACGCCAACGGCGGCGCGCTGTCGCTCCCACAGCTCTTTCATCAGCTGCAGCCGCACATGGCAATCTCGTCGGATGGGTCGATAGATGAAGAATACTTTCGACAAGCTTTCGACCACATCTTGAGACAATGCCTTCCCAGCGAAGATTACGCGCCAGAGACTGAGAGGTTTATTGCCAGGGAAATTATACTCAAGGTCGTGGTCAAGGATGCTATCCCTCGCATAACGCAGCCCTGGTTCCTCCAGAAGATGGTGTTGGACTTGCTTGGACCTTCTCCGGATGTATCAGAGCAGGTGTGCCATGCACGTTCTCGCCGATGCTGCGCCTAACCTCGTCTTAGCCATCAGTCTCGTCGACGTCTGCACGCGGGCGCTCTCGCTTCTCCAAATCTAGTATTATCGTGCTCTTGCTCTCGGCCATCCAGAGATTATCTGGAACATGCATTATGCTGATTCACGCGTACAAGCAAGTCATTCATATTATCCCGATTGTAAAGCAATCTAGTTGTCCTGGAGCTCGTCCCGCGCTCGCGTCTCTGACGAGTACAGGGGATGATTTCATGCCTGTCTCCACGACACCGTCCGCATCCTCGGCATCATCGACCATAAGCACTCCCCATGCCGTCGTTTCCCCTGATCTCACACGTGGACCGCTGGGAATGATCTCGGAAGTACTCGGGGTTCGGGACCGACTTGCTGCCACTGCGCTGGTCCAGCTTGTTTCGCTGTTCTGTTACTCTTTCCAGACGCTCATGAACAAGTGCGTTCACTCGGTCTTACCCCTTGTGTATCTGACGTCGTGTGCGTAGGTTGCTGCGCTACCTGCTGTACACTTATGTGCTGTCTGCGTCGTCCATGCTCTTTGTCGTCCGGGTGTCGAAGCAGACGCTGTTTCCAAACGGATACCCTGGCCCCGCACCGGTGGATCCGACAGTAGAGGAGCAGGTCGCTATCCGCGAACAGCTGGTGAAGCGGATCGCTGAGCGTGTGCCGAGGCTGGCACGAACTGTTCTGCTGGGGGAAGCGGCGGTGGACACGCTGGAGGGTGTGGTGGACGCGCTGAGCGACAGCAGGTGCAACGTCCACCTTGTGGTGTTTGTGGTGGATGCGCTCTTGCTGAGCGTGTTCCCGGAGATGGGGACATAATTTGGACATGTTTGTATGACGTCAGCAGGGCGAAATATTATTTATTTTTTGATGCTGAGAAATTCCCCCTGAGCTTCAACGATGCACCACCCACCGAGCCCGCCAGTGCTGCTCTCCTTCCCCTCCACGCCAGACCTCACCAATGCCCTCGCCGCCTTCATCGTGAAGGCCCAGAAGGACTCCATCGAGAAAAAGGGCAGATTCACCGTCGCCCTCTCCGGTGGCTCCCTCCCCAAACAACTCAGCGCGCTTATCGCCGACCCCGCCATCAAGTGGGACAAATGGTAGCCATCTCTCCGTCGTGCCCCGCGACATCTCTCATCCCTCCACAGGCAGGTCTATTATGCTGACGAGCGTGTCGTCCCCCTCGATCACCCCGACTCAAACCACAATCTCTGCAAGACCGAGTTGTTCGACCGTGTCCCCATCCCCCCTGGGAACATCCACACGCTCGACCCCACTCTTCTCGACGATCTCGAAGAACTCGCAGATGCCTATGAGAAGGAGCTCATTCACGAGTTCGCCCAAAAGGACTCGGCCCGCTTCCCCGTTTTTGATCTCATCCTCCTTGGAGTCGGTCCTGATGGCCACACCTGCTCGCTTTTCCCGGGCCACGAGCTGCTCGCCGAAAGCGACAGATGGGTAGCCTATCTCGACGACTCTCCCAAGCCTCCCCCAAAGCGCATCACCCTTACCTTCCCCGTCCTCAACCACGCTTCTCGTCTCGCCTTTGTTGCTACCGGAGAGGGCAAGGTCGACGTACTTCCCCTCATACTCGACAAACCAGCGGAACCCAATCTTCCCGCAGCCCGTGTTAAACTTGTTTATCCCGGTCAGGTCTATTGGTTCGTTGATGACGCTGCTTCAGCCAAGGTCGAGTTCCCAAAGACAACATTCAAGTTGTGAGGGGCCGCTTGAGGCGTCGGGCACACGTACTCTTGTACTCGTACCATTCGTCACCCGTTATCTACTTATTATGTCATATCGTCGCTGTACCTCTAGACGTGACTCTTCATCTTTAGCATGTCCAGCAACATAAGATACCTCGGCGAAGAGACAGTAAATTAAACACTCAACAGGATCACAGATGGGTAACAGGCGGCGGCACTCGTCGCTGACATGACACAGAAATAACAAAAATCCATTGTGCAGATCAACAGTTGCACCCGTAGTCCCGTGTACTCTCCCGATCGATTTGGATTGGGTCCGGATAATCCACATACCTGTCCAACGCTCAGTCAGTCCGTCGACACAGCACATAATACGCACATTTGTTCCTCTGCTTCTTGTTGCAACGCATTCTTGGATACCGTTTGGAAAGCCTGTTCGACGTTGATAGCCTCCTTGGCAGAGGTCTCAAAGTAAGGGATGTTTCCCTTGGATTGACACCATGTCATGGCCCGCTTCTGCGTAACCT
Source organism: Rubroboletus satanas (assembly GCA_038090635.1). Taxonomy (NCBI): domain Eukaryota; kingdom Fungi; phylum Basidiomycota; class Agaricomycetes; order Boletales; family Boletaceae; genus Rubroboletus; species Rubroboletus satanas. The sequence continues at coordinate 48,562 of JBBPNB010000024.1, forward strand.
GAAACATCATCCGGATGTACTCATACTCGACCAAAAACTGTCATACCTGCCGTTTGCTTTCCTCCACGTCAATCTTGTTACCGAGGACAACAAAAGGAAAGTTCTCCGGATCATGGGGACTCGCTTGAATGAGAAACTCGTCACGCCAGCTGTCCAGTGTCTCGAAAGACTTTGCACTGTTCACGTCATATACGAGCACGCAGCAATCCGCTCCTCTGTAGTAGGCCACGCCAAGAGACTGGAAGCGCTCTTGCCCAGCCGTATCCCACAGCTGTCCATGTTCGTCAGGCAAGACGGAAGACGCCATCGTACCGAAAAACAACATACCTGCATCGTCACCAAACGGTCGTCCACCATGACTTCCTTGGTGAGGCTAGACGGGCATTCAGTGACATGGATTTGCCACAAACACGAATACACCCACAAGTCGGCTCCGATAGTGGCCTTGTACTGGTTGCTAAACCGCTTGTTCACATATTGGTTCATGAGCGAGGTCTTGCCAACTCTGCATGTACCCCGTTGACTGCAATGAGCTACCAACCGAAATGCACGCTACGCCACATACCCGCTGTCCCCAAGGATAATAACCTAGAGTCACGGTTTAGTCGCTGTACGGAAGGAACTCAACAGAGATAACAGTGACCTTCAGTAATACGCGGCCCATGGTGTACTAATATGAGAGATGGGAGAGCAAGTCGAGGTAATGTCGAGAAATTGGAGTTGGTCGTCGACTGTGGTGTTGGTCTCGGGCTCTCGACGGGAATGCGCACAGTCTCGGTGGAGCACCGGCAGAGAGATGGACGGCGGAGCCACATTTGGGGGTCATTGAAGCTCCGCTTAAATTCGGAGGCCACTCTGACTCTATAGATGCTGAGGGAGAGATAACTTTTATGTTCCTTCACGTTGGGTCTGGTTGGCGACTAGGTCATCGATTCAGGTTTCTGAGAGGCATGACGACTCGTATCGCACCCCAGATCAAGGACAAAATAGAGTTGTCCGGTCCCGAAGACAAACTCTGCAAATTGCTCGACGAGTTTACGCGGCATCTCGAGAAGGAAGATGGTATCGTTACCGCGTGCAGGATCAACGGTGGTTGGGTCCGCGACAAGGTCAATCCATGGCCTCTCTTCGGACGCGAGCGTGTTTCTCATGTCGGATTGCTGTGAACAGTTGCTCGATTATGAATGCAACGATGTGGACATTTGTCTTGCAGACATGATGGGTGTGCCCTTTGCTGAGCGTTTCGTCGCGTTCTTGTCAGAGAAGAAGCATCTGGCCGTGCACAAGGTCGCCAAGATCGAGAGCAACCCTGAGCAGTCTAAACATTTGGAGACAGCGAGGACAACGTTGTTTGGCATCGACTTGGATTTCGTGAACTTGAGGAGTGAAGAATACTCTGAACACAGTCGGATCCCAACAGACGTTGTATGTCGCTGGTTCGTCAGCTCGCTCTTTCGCCGGTTGACCACTCTCTGCAGAAATTTGGGACACCACTGCAGGATGCTTTGCGAAGGGACATAACGATCAACACGCTTTTCTACAATATCCACACGCGGACGGTTGAGGACCTCACTGAGAAGGCAAGAGCTAATTGGTAGGCTATTATTCGTGCAATGGGCTGAGAGTTTAGGTCCCTTGCAGGGATTAGATGATCTACGTAAAGGTCTCATCCGGACACCTTTACCTCCGCTGCAAACATTTCACGACGACCCTCTGCGAGTAATTCGATGTATCAGGTTTGCAAGTCGCTTTGGATTTGCGATGACCCCTGAACTTCAGGATGCCGCTCGTGACCAGAGCATCCAGGTGACCAGTGATGTTTTTTTCTGCCTCGCGGCCCTTATTGAAAAATGTCTTTGAAGGAAGCGCTCTCTTCGAAAATTAGCCGCGAGCGCATTGGTGAGGAGCTCGACAAAATGATGAAAGGTTTGTGTGCAGCATGTCTCACTCGAGCGTCCAAGTTCATGACTACAAGGCATCGAACCACTACATGCCATACAGATCATCCACGACCTGTCGTTATATCACTCCGTCTTTCGTGTACCCGCTACAATCATCGATATTGCTTCTGCCCCTGTTGCTTCTCCAGAGCTTTCCCTCACCGCATGTACCATCCTCCACGACCTCCTTTTACCCCCATCATCATCTGGTTCACGCAAGTTTACGACGCGGCCCCATCCAACACTTGTTCACGCATTGAACGATCAAGGAACGAGGGCGCGATTATTCTTCAGTGCCAATCTTTACTCCTTCGCTGGTATCACGTACAAAGATCACAAGCAGAAGGTGCACCCTCTCGTCGAGGCCGTGATCCGAGAAGGATTGAAACTCGGGAACAAGAATTATTACCTTGATGGCATACCAGCACTTTTCGATGCTGCTGCGTTGTTCAAGGGTCTTTCTCTAGAGGACGTCCGGTTCACGACACCTTCGGAGCGCGTCGCCATTGGTACATGAGGACATCATTATCATGATTTTCGAATGACGAATGACCGACTTTTATATATATAGGACTATTGCTCCGACACGGCAAGGTGCACAAACCGACGTCCGGTTCACATTGGTCTTCATCTCTGTTTTTCTCCTTGGTGTGCGAGCTGGTTCCGCTTGGGTATGGTACGACCACGTCTTGAATTTTTTTTACCATTTTTTGAGACATCTGAACCGCATTCTTGTAGGCGAGGAAGCTGAAGAATGCATACGACGTTATAATGCTTTTACTACTCGGATCGAAGAACTCGGTCTAGACAACTTGGTGGATGCCAAGCCTCTGCTCGACGTAGGATGGTTTGCTTTTGTCGCTCTTCCGCGCCTCAACTCACATGTTTGGTAGGGGAACGAGGTCACCTCTGTGTTTGGTGGTAAACCGGGGCCCTGGACGGCTGTCATGCTAGCCAAGGTCATTGGGTGGCAGCTAGAAAACCCAGAAGGCGACAAGGATGCCTGTGTAGCTTGGCTGGAGGAGGAACAGAGATCGGGTCGACTGAATATCGAGGACCTCGTCCAGTCCACCTCTGGCGCAAAGCGTATTCATGCAGACAGTAAAGAAGGCTCCAAGAAAGCGAAGCGGACCTCATAGTAATTTTGTAGAATCGCATCTTGGCACCGTGATCGCGTATCATGAACATGCATTTTCGTTTCAGTATGGTGCACAGGGGTGATAGATACAGTAAGTACTTGGGATTAACTTTGTACGAGATACTCGGGTATTTGGGATTGAAAGCTGTTGTACATATCTTTGAAGCCGTGAGGAGTGTGGATCAAAGAGTAAGCTAGTGTCCATATCGATGGTGGAAGGGGAGAGGAGTCCGTAGCACAGGCAAATATTATTGAATCGATCTATCAGTTTTCTGTGGGAAAAATTGGAGTAAGGGGTGATATAGATTGCCCAAACAACTGGTCCAAGGTGCCGAGAAGTGCTGAGTGCCCTGCCGTCGGAGTGGATGGTTCAAATGGGTTGGTGAACATAGGAGAACCCCAGGGGACGAGCGCAGAGTCCAGTGATGAGTAAGACTCGATCTCAAAGTCGGTGAACGGAACAGGGAGCAAAGCGCCAGCAGTGTGGGCACCAAGTACACATGAATCAACAAATGAGGTAGCTTCGGGCTTGACACCGGAGAAGACACTGTGTGCGCCCGGCTTCAAGTGAGAAGGGAAAAGGGAAAAGGTGTCGTCATATTCAGACTTCTTGACCATCTATGGAGTGATATGAGGACAGGCAATTAACGCAGAATCTTTGCAGTGCTTACGGAATCGCTGGAATCCAGAGAGAGATAGGGAATATCGTCGGTAGCAACGAACCCTGCCACGTCGTTCAGCGGGTACACCAGCTCTGGGGTACGAGCCAACAGTCCCGCAATTGACGCAGTCTCGGAGCATTCTTCAGTGGCTGAAGGGATGGAAAGGGAAGCTGCATATTGAAAAGGGGGAGGGGAGACCAAAGGTGATGGAAGAAGTATCTTTTGCTTCTTAGCTCTCGGTTGCGGGGGAGGCGATTCCCCGCGTGGCGTGATGGGTCTCTTGAGGACATTCCCCGGGGCCGCAGTGAGCGACTCTGAGGACGACCCGTCAGCAGGAAGCGCAAAAGCATCTTCCTCGGGCTGAACCTTGCTGTACTCCTCACCAAGATACTTGGCCAAGTCGCGGCTAGCGACACCGCCCAACAACATATTGGCGACTTTTTTGCACTTTTCGTTCTCGGCGTCGGTGCTGTGCTGGGAACGACGCTGAGAGACCTTGGACTTCTTTTGGGAGGTGGGAGAGTATCTGTATTGGGGGTAAAGCTGAGTGTGGCGTGCTTTGGCTTCGTCCGCCATGCAGCGGAAGGGGGCTCGCTCGGCTTCGGACAGCTCGTTCCAGTACCGGCCAGCGATGCGGGAGACATTGCGGTTGTCTCTCTCGATGTTCTTCAGGTTATCCTTGTTCCAGAGCCAGGAACGGAAGACCATGAAGGCGTTGGGTGGGCGGGGTATGTGGCCCTCCTTGCGGTTGCGGGTATGGGAGGAGCCAGGGGTGAACGGGAGATGGGTGACGATGGAGGGAGGGGAGGTCGTGGTCGTGGTCGTGCATGCGGATGGAGATGGGGGAGGGAGATGGCCAGCAGAGCCTGGGATGGTCTCGTGCAACGGCTGAGGAGAGGCGGCATCATAATCTGTGACTGTGTCCAAAAGAGGAAAGTGTTTAAGAATGGAGTCGCATGGATCAACAAGGCATCACCTACCCTCCGCGGGTGACTTGTGCGATAGTCGACGAGACCTGCGAATCTGACGAGGAGGAGCCATTGTAGATCAGGAGTATGAGGACGATGGGAAGAGCTGCCGTGAATCTAGTCAACTAGCAGTTGCTGTGTCTGCAGCTGCACCGAGAAGCGGACCCCTTTTTGAGCTGATGCCCCGAACTCGACCTTGTCTGCCAGTGGGATCCCAGCTCTTCACAGCGTCACCTCGAGGCATCCTCAAGGATTCAGTGTGGTCGTCCCGGCCCATATCGGTCTGTGGATCTGCAGCGAGGCGCGGTGTGTGCCATCCATAGTTGCCACAAAAGGAAGGTCTTCACACCACTCCTCCGCACTCTTCACTATCATCACACGAGCCCATCCTTGATAGGTCCATCTCGTAGCCGAGAACCTGACAAGCCAGACCTCAATCTCAGCGGCGGGCTCAAGTGACGTCGCTTTCACCCCCAGTAATCACTAGCACCACCAACAAAGCATGACAACATTCAACTTTTGCCGACGACACATATACTGACTTTAAGGGGACCTCTCGGCAGGCACGGACTATCCGCTATTTCAGACCGAGTCCTCTTGCACCCGCAGCTCTCTGGCCTTCCGTCTCTTCGAACCCGCAATCATGTCTCTGGATACAGCATCAATCGCGAAACATCACCGATCAAGTTCGGAAAGCTTCACCGTTTCCTGATGGTATCCTTTCGACCAATTTTGCGTGCGGCGTTGACAGTTTCTGGCCGCTGGATCTTTCCCATCTGCTTTTTCTTCATTTTGGACGGCTTTGGAAGTAAAAGAATCCAATCCGGTACAGTCGAGCCCGACTGAAGTAGAACATTGGCAATCCTCGGAATCAACCCTTAGGTTATATCCTGCCTAGTGATACCGAGGTGACGTACGATTTTAGATATGGCGCATCTTCATCCGTGAAATAGGTCACTGCCTTGCCATCACGACCAGCCCGTCCAGTACGACCTAGCAAGTATCAGCCAGTTCTCAGCTGAGGGGGACCGCTGGCCACGTACCAATTCGATGTATGTAACTCTGGACACTCGTCGGAAAGTCGTAGTTGATTACCTCTCTCACACCTTTGAAATCCATACCTCGCGCCATTACCTCCGTGCTCACCATCACCCAGCTCTCGCCCCGGCGCATACGGCTTACAGCATCGTCCCGCTCCTTCTTGGTCATACCAGCGTGTAAACAGTTAACATTTGGTATCCCGTTGAGCGTCAGCTCTTCCGCTAACGAGGTAGCCCGAGGTTGAGTAGACGTAAAGATGAGTAGTGGGGGATTATAAGACTGAGCGAAATACGTCAGCAGACTTGGCAGCTTCAGCGCATCACCGGCGACGTAAGTAAGAGACTGGCTAATAAGTGGAAGGGGCGTATCCCTAGCAAAAGAGTCAGAACCATCGAATCTGATAGCATATTTTCACTAACTTGAGACCAACGACGATACGTATTGGATTGCGTAGGATTCCCGTGGCCAGTTGCTCGGCCCCAGCAGGAAGTGTCGCAGAGAACACTGCTTTCTGGATCTCTGGATGAGTGCAAGCACCTATCACTTCTTGAACCTGAGCCAAAAATTCACTGTCCAGGAGTCGATCTGCTTCGTCTAATACGAGATGACGGACACTAAATCACAGTGAAATACAAATCTCCAACAAAATAACATTACGAACTTGTTCAAATCAAGATTGCCCTCCTGAATCGACACCACTAGACGCAAAGGCGTGCTAATGACGATATCTTAAAAAATTCTCAACATGTAATGGCATAACGACTAGTTGGAGTCACTTACCGACTTTATCCCTAACATTCTTGTCCCTGAGGGTACTCGCAGTAGCTTTGCTGAACAACACCACTCGCCACTTGCGTCCCACTGCTAGTTTTAAGCATTCGTTATGAATCTGATGTGCCAGTTCGCGGGTTGGGGCAAGTATGATGGCACGAACGCCACCCCCTTCCGTGCCCTTTAGACTTGAGATTGGGGCCCCCAGTGATGACATGATTGGAAGTAAATAGGAAAGCGTCTTCCCAGTACCAGTAGGAGAAATGGCAACGAGATCGCGATGCTGTTGAGGTTGTAAAGAAGGTGGAGGTGTGATTACATGCCAGTCAGGAACTCACCTCTAGTAAGATTGGTATCCCATGGGCTTGCACGCCAGTCGGGTACTTGTAATGGTAATCCCGGAGGTTCGACACTAGGGGACGGGGTATTTGGTACCGATCCAGCAAGTTATCGAAGATTTCAATTGGTGGTGGAACGTTGGAGCCTTTGGCTGTTACGCGAACCCTTACTCGCGAAGCATTACCCTCGGGCCCGTCGTCCACATCGTCCGCATCATCATCGGGACTCTCCATTCCATGATCAACCCTCTGTCTCTTGTGTTGCGCATCGGGTCGGCGAGGTACACTGGAACTAGTGGAATCGCAGTTTCCCGCTTTCCGTTTTGCTGGTCCTCCTTGAGCATATTTGAAGAAATCCAGTTCAGGTGGGAGCTTCGAGTCCTGATTTTTTGGTACATTCACCGATTTTTCAGGCTTCGTGATGGAGTTCTAGTCACGGCAAAGGATTGAAGGTGTGAGCAAAACAATCAGTCTACCGACCACATCGACCACGTACTGTGAAGAGCTGTACGTCGGATTTGAAACGCTGTTTGTCAAAACGCGCTCCGCCGCGAGATAGCAACTGAAATGATTCCATGAGCGTTTTCCGCTGCCAGCAGTAGCCTGTGAGCTAGAGTTGTCTTAGTTCGGCAACTTCCGGCCCGGCCGAGCTTGTTATCCCAGGTTATGGTGTTTCTAATCGCTCAAGATCGCTCACTGGTCGCAGCTCCAGTATTCCAGGTAAGCCTGGTTACTACTGATCCTGAGACCGTGCCCACGGCGTAATTGCAAGCTCAAGACTACAACCGATTCCTTTCTGACCTTCCACCTCAGGGGCAACCCAAAGGCAGGAAATGCTTTTTTGATTTGGCGTGGGTGTAAAAAAGGTGTGGCCTTTCCTTGAAGCTACATCAATGCTCCGTTCACTGCATGAATCCGATGAATCATTCCAGTTTCAAGCAGAGACATACTCTAGCAAACAATGAAACATTATCCCGAGTCTGTGCATTAGTAGTATATAACATTTCATCGATCAAACGAGAGGTCCGCATCATCTTCTACCACGAAACTCCCAAACACATATTCATCTGGCTCAGAGTCCTCACGCGGCGGCGAACTCGAAATCATGGGACGTTTGCGTGAGTGCTCTCTTGCGGTAACAAAGCCACCCCCTCGAACAAGCCCTCTCCCAAAGACTGGCGCATTGACGAGTCCCGGCGCTTGCGTAAAGAGGCTTTGTCGGTAAACAAGAGTTTGGTCATACGACGGCGAGACCTGCGTATCAGCTATATCTTTCAGGAACTGCCTGTCAGAATCGCTCTCCACGTCGTCTTCCGAGTGGGAGAATCCTGCACTTTCCCCATCTCCTGAATGCGCTGCTTCGCCATCCAACCATGGATTGTGTCGGATAGAGATCGGGGGTCTACGCCCGATTTTCTTCGCCTGTGGCGGGGGCGTGGATTTCCAAGAAATTATTTCCGTATCATTACGCCTCAGCCGGCGTAATGGAGGAGGTGATCGCATGTTCGGAATCTCCGACGTTTCTGTCTTGACGATTCGCCGCCTACCTGCTGGGCGTACCGCAAATGACCCCTCTGGGATATCTGGGGTAGGGCCGGGCGAGGGTGGCCCGTCTTTCGAAGGCGATTCCACCGTCTGCGGAGGTGGGATAGTCTTCACCTTGGCTACTTCAACAATACTGCCATCCACTTCCAAAACACTTTCATCCATGAACCGCAACGAACGGGGAGTGTCGTGCTTCGTCTGTGGAATGGCGGGGGAAGAACTGACAATCTGTATGTCTGGGTCCTCATCCTCGTCTAAAAGCCAGGCAATATCTTGATCATGAGCCTTTCCGGATGAAGAATTGAGGGATGGAGGTATAGGGTCTTGGTCAAATGCTCGTTCCTTGCCCTTGTGCTTGGTTGAACCTACAGGGTCAGGAAGAACGACGACGGGAGTGGAATGTTGCCGCGGGGAAGTCGAACGGGATGGAGACGACGAAGTGATTTCAATTACATCGTTGCAAATCAATTTGGGGGACTGATTGGGACACGGGTCGTGGAGAGAGCGATCGGGAGAAGCTGGCGAGAATCGACATGACGTGTGTACGATCTCCTTCGAGGTGGATTGGTCGGAATAAGACATGTCCTGATCCATCTCCATATTAATGTCAACCTGCCGAGACGGACGGCTGAGTGTCGACGGATCCCTTCTGCCACCCGCGGACGGCTTGCGCTTCTTGGGTATCATTGTTCGTGACCTTGACGTGTTCTTGTGCGTGGAACTCGACTCAGCGATGACAGACGTAGACACAGTACGTCGAGTATCAAGAATATTTCCCTCTAGTTCCATATCCGTAGAGTCGTCATCAGCGAGAGCATCGTCGAATTCTGCCGACTTGGTTTTCTTCTTCTTCTTTCCCTTGACTAGCAAATCCGCCACGCTTACGAAGCCGCGGCTTGCACCAGAAGGGATATTCCTGTCAATGTCATCATTCCTTTTCCTCTTCTTTCCGCTCATGGTTTGCTCCCCATCTTGCGCTGTAACCGGTGCTTTCTTTCTCCCGGATTGCTCGCGAACATATTCCTCGATCTCCATTCGTTTCTCCAGTGCTTGTGGTCGCAAGTGGTCGGGGAGCAACCGCTGTACATCGCCGTACAGTTCAAGCTGATCTCCGCGAACAATACATCTCTGTAGTTCGGCGTACGTGTCGTGCGCTTTATCCCAGTTTGACTCTTCCCGCATCTCAGCGAGCAAAACATGCACATAACCTTGACGCTTGCGACCGGTTCGTCCAACGCGTTGAAGCTGTGGAAGGAAAACAAACTTGAGTTCATCTCCTTTCCGAGACAAAAGTAAAGGAACGGAAGCGGAGAAAGATGACACACCATACGAATGGGTGTCTTTTGAGCGTCATAACATACGATCATATCTACCTCCCCAATGTCGAGACCCTCTTCGCCGATTGATGTCGAGACCAGAACGTTGAACTCTCCCGCTTTGAACTTTCTGATCACCTGGCAGTGGGGTCAGCATGACGAAGAAAACATCAGTTGCCATAGCTCTTATAACGTACCTCTAACTGCTCTTTCTGGGCGAAGCCTTTCTTACCCTGTTTATCGACTCCTTGACCAACAAAGCGCGTTGCCTTCACCAGTGGTGATTCCTGATTCAAGACCTCGACAATCTCGTCCACGCACTCTCGATATGTCACGAATACCATAGCTCGCGTGCCACTGACTGCTGACTCCTCTCCGTCTTCGTCAGAGATTCTCTGCCCGAAATGTTGCACCAAGAGTGTTTTTAGGGTCTCCATCTTTGGGTGCATCCCAAATCCTCCTGGTCGTTTCTGGCCTGCCTCAAGGTCGGCGAGAAGCTTTTGAAACGTAGAATCCGATTTGAGTTTCGAGGGTGCCTTCTTCTTTTTCTGATCGGAACCTTCCTTGTCGCGAATCAGGTCTTGCAGAGAATGAAGGCACATAGTGACGCTGGCTTCCATCTATGAGATAAAGGTCTTCAGCCCCATATCACTGTTAAATTGGGGATAACCATACCAAATATGACATAGCCCTTGCCATGGATGATACCATGGAAAGCGTTCCCATGGCCCATACATGCGGGCTATTTCGCTGGGCTGCGATGCGCTGCACAATAGCCGTTGCACGGTATGGATGCATCTTGACGACGTCCAATGGCTCCATAACACCTCTGGCCACAAGTGGTTTTATTACCGACTAAGAACAGTCAGAGTTGTTGGCTAGTAGAGTAACTTCAACTGACCTCCATGACACTCTTCAGGAGTTGTTGAAAGTGAGAAATGTCATCCGTCATCTTGATGATATGCTGCTTCACCTCCTATTCAAAAATATTCATTGTGAGACCCCTCTCGAATCAGAAACAAGAAAAACCAACCTTCTTGTGCATGTATTGTCTCAGATCGAGACTTCCTTCGTCTCTGATCTCAATCCTACTGATATGCAAGGAGTCTACAATCGTTTGGACTGCCTCAGGAGTGCTTCCGGGGGTCGCGGTAAGCGCAAGTACTCGAAAGTATGGGTTCCTCGCCATGAGGAAGCGAATAACTTGCGTATATGCATAATCGCCTGTGCCCTTGTGTGCTTCATCTACGATGTATAGCGTTCAGCGAAATGCATCACGCAAATCACAGAAATGTTACAGACCGATGACCGTGAGGATAATATCGCGTGGATCACAATTTTCGGTAGTGAGGTCGTTGATGAGTGTCTGGGGCGTCATATAGAAGACTCGTTTCTCCTCCCACTACGAAGTGTTAACACGCAGTCTACTTCGGGTACCGAAGCGGGAACACACCATTCGTGATCTGTATGCGCGCGGGTTATTACCTGTTAATTCCACCGCATCTCTGCCAGGGATACCGCACGTCCGATGACATGCATCAACCTGTTGAGCAACTAATGGTTTGGTAGGCGCAACGAAGACCACCTTGCCCTCGGGGAACCAGCGGTAGACTTGGATAAACTGTGTTATGTCTGGTACAGGGGCCGGTATACACAAACTCACAGTTCAACATCACGACACCGGCAATAAAAGTCTTTCCTAGACCGGTCGGAAGAGATACTAGCGTGTTATCAAAGAGACAATGCTTGACGATATTGAATTGATAGTCTCGTTTAGGTTGGTTGAGTGGATATATCCAATGCTTCGCCTCGAGCATGTCCACCTTGAGCTTCATAGAGAGAGGCTACAGAAGTCATAAATGAGCCACCACACGATGTCTAATACTGACACACTCACTGGGCTTCAGTTCGCGACCAAATATGCATAAGTTGATGTTAACTTCAACATCAAGGAGTCAATACCAAGTTACGCACCCAACTGCACCACAATTAGTCCTGACACGATCAACTGTAGCACCTACCACGTACCTGAGACAAACGGCGCAGGAAACTGCTCAAACTCCACTACCTCCCCTTCCTGTTCGTCCTCGTTGGGCTTTCCCTTTGACTTTGGTTTCTTCCAGCCAGATTTCGCGAACGCGGTATGATCCCACTGTTTGGTTTTAGGGACCTGTTGACCGAAAGGGTTGCGATGGTCCGACTTGGACCCCCGCATCGAATCGCGAGATGCGGAGCTAGCTTTGCTGGTGGACGCAGGGGAATGGACAATATCTCCAAAGAGGGTTGTCTGAACGGAGCTTTTAGACAGAGGACGGCCTGCATTACTGGGACCGGCGACCGGGGCTGCTCCACCCTTGTATGCCGCGTCGATGAACGAGTCAAGACGCTGCAGGTCCGCCTCGTCGATGTCGAGCGTAAGGTCCATGTACGAGTCTTCTTTCTCAATTCGTTTTGGAGGAGCCGGCTTGGATGGGGGGACGGATTTCGGTGGGGGAAGGCTCTTAGGAGGGTGACGGGCGGGTGGTTTGTGGGTGAGTTTGGGACGATGTGCCGCTTCGATGACATCGAGCTGGTTAAGGACACCAGAGTCGAGATCATCGGGGAAGTAATCGTCCGAGTTCATCATCGCGGACGATGTCGAGGTGGTCGCGAACAACGAGCTTGAACGCGCCGGGTTTGATTACAACCGCGTAAGGGTCACGTGCACGAGGTGAACGGGGTTCCGTCGCCACTTTGACTGAACACAGGCAGACATGTCTGCAGAAAGTGTCGCTCGCTGGAACGCCATTCCAATGACCCGCCCAGAGCAGAACGAAGAAGATCAGTCGGGCGCGTCCATGCTGCTGAAGGTACTCTGCTATATTCCTTGGCGTCCTTGAAAACACGCCGTACTGCCCTCTTCCCTCCCCCCTTCCTCCAGCGATCAAGATCGTACCAAGGTGACAACACCGAGGACAGTGAGGATGACAACGTCTCGCTTGTCTCTCGCACACCTTCCCCACCTCCCGCGGATGCGGTCGACACCGACAAGTACGACGAATACATCCACGGGGCTCCGAGAGAGGTCATCACCGTCGAGACTAAGATAAAGAATACAAACAAGGGATTTGCAATGCTCGCAAAACTCGGTTGGTCGGAGGGACAGCCACTCGGGCTATCAGGGGATGGTAGGCCAGGCTCTCTTATTTTTGCCTAACCTGGTGACGCGCTTCGTTAGGACGAGTCGACCCTATTCCTTTTCAGATAAAAAATGATTTGACTGGCCTCGGAAAAATCAACCAGGATGTCCGCATGATCGAGACCACCGTGTCCCAGAGGCGGGAGTTAGACTCCGAGCGTCAACGCAAAGAAACGCAAGACCAGCGCAAAGCTAGACAAGTATACCACTATATCTACGTATTCGAGACCCCTCTGATAACAACGTTGTCATTGATAGGACATCGCCGCTAAACGTGCGGCCGTCAAGTCGGAGATTACTGACACTCTAAAGCCATTTTATTGCGCTCTCTGCGAGAAACAGTTTCAAAACGTCGCTCAGTATGACGAGCATACCAACTCATACGCCCACCACCACAAGGCACGCCTGAGAGATATGCAAGCCAACGCTCGCTTGGTCAACCAAGAAGAGCTGGAGAAGCGCAAAGAAAAGGAACGCAAGAGAGAAGAAAAGGAACTCAGGAAGCTGGCCAGAGCTCAAGGTATCAAGATGGCGAAACCTGTCGCTGCGGCCCCCGTTCCTGTCTTGGCGCCCGAAAGTGACACAGTGGCCACGAATGAAACAAAGTCTGGTGGATTCAAAAAGGCTGGCTGGGCTGCAGTCACCACGGCACCCAAACCTCCTGACACAAATTCTAAACGCTCAGGTTGGGCAGCGGTCAGCCCAGCTCCACTTTTACCCACACACACACCACCCCCTCCCCCTGACGACCCTACACCGCCAGCTTCGCGATCGCTTCTGGCGTCTGATGCTCCCACGTTTCGTGCCGGTGGATGGACTTCTTTGGATTCCAGCAGCTCTCAATCCGTCCTTCCTCCACCTACCCCTCCCGCACCATTAGCACCGCCCCCTCCGCCTCCTGCAGATGCACCTCTTCCTTCAACATTCCCCTCTAATCGGCCTGAATCTCGTGGTCTCGCTCTCACCCCCCTCCCAAATACTTTGCCTCCAGCAAGACAAAGTTGGGTAACGATACCTGACTCCCATCCATCGCCACAGCCTCTCCCACCAACCTCGCTGCGTGCCCCGCTCCCGCCACCACCTGTTGCACCCACAAAATCGGGATGGCAGCAGTGGAAGCAAGGAAGTAACTCCAAACGCAGGTGATTTCGTGTGTATGCATTTTTGTGTCGCCGATTTGAGTTTTTGTTGCGCTTGCTTGGAATTTTTACTTGCGTCTCATCACACATCAGTGCTCCAAGGTAGATGACTACTGTATGGCTACAAATGTCACAGCCGATCATTTCCTCGACCTGACAGCATTTCTACTTGTTCTAGACGGGACACAACCGATTGACTAGAATTAGCTGGCTACATTGCTGTTCTTTATTTAATTTGATGATTGTATGGATAACGCGGATGCTGATGGACGGAGGAAAAGAAATGTAATGAAAGCAGTGGTTCGAAAAAAAAAAGTTATAAAGATCAAGAGTAAAGACACTTCATCATTATGAGAGAACAGTATGAGTGGGGAGATTGGTAACCACCCCGAACTAGAAGTCCTCACCACACCACACCACCGGTCGCACGCGAAGAATGAACTGCCAAACACAACAGAGCACGGACTCACTCGGACTCACTCCCTGAGCTGTCGTCGGAACTCGACTCCGAAGAACGATCGCTATCATCGTGTCGGGGAATAGGAGCAGGAGTGGAAACAGTGGTGTTTCCTGAAGGATTGTCGAATAGTTTCATACGCTCCTCTAGTTGCCGAATCTTCTCTGCCTCGGCATTCTCGTCCATGCTCTTGCGTTTGAGGCCACCAGTACCGGTGCCCTTTCCTGTTGCACGACTACGCTTCTGAGGGGGTTGCCGCAAGGGCCGCAACACGAAATTGTACAGCTTCGTAAGCACATGTACAGGGAGAAGGTCGATCTCGATCTCGATCTCCTCGGTGCTCTGACAATATAATCAGACATGGCGTATCCTTCATGAGCGAAATTACCCACGTCACGAATCTCGGGGACCCCTTCGTGGATGATTTGAATGACTTTCTCCAACTTCTGCCCATCAAGTTTCGTTATCGCCTCGCTCAGGTCCTTCTTCTGATCAAACGATAGCGTATCATCCTCTGGAATCTGCTTCTTCGCTTTCCGTTTGACAGTGCCGTTCCCAGCGTTAGCAACTTTGGCATTACGGGAGGTGGCGGATTTGGAGGTCGAGGCAGCAGCAGGTTTGGGCTCCTTCTTTTTCTTTTTCTTCTCCTTTGGAGGCTGGTTCTTCAGTGCGAGTAAATTCCCTCGCATCGACTCGATCTGTGCCTCCATTGACGCAATCCTACCTGTGTCGGACAATACATCAGTACAAGGGTGTTGTATATCGCAACGATGGACCCACGGTTGCGTTCTTCCTCTGACTCATCTTCCACCTCCTCCTCTTCCGCCTCGCTTGCCTCCCGCAGCGGTGGCAGATTCTTCCACTTCTCATCAAAAAGGCGCTGCAACTCAATACCTGCTTGATTGACAGGCGTGCCAGCAGGATTGAAGGTGAAGCAATTTCGAATCATCAACTTAAAATCATCGAAGAACTTGGAGGCATTCGGGTACTCGTGGTTCTCCAGTTTCTTCCGCATAGTGGACAAATCCATTGGCTTTTTGACGATCTTAGAATATGTCGGAATCTCCAATTTAACTGGATCTGAAGTGATCCGATAAGCAACAAGATGAAAAGCACGGCACCTGATACTAACCGACTGGCTCGTAAAATGGGTTAGCGATATTCCAGTGTTGCTTCCGATGCAACTCTGCCAAGAGCTTGGCGCAAAACTTGAGCTGCTCTGCCGAACCGTTGTCCTTGACCACCTTCGTTTTCCGTAGCTTCTTTGGTGCGTCAGCATATGGTAGATCCTTCGGAGGAGGTGGGTGGATCTCTCTCTTTGGACGTGCGGATGCTTGCTCAATATCGTTGCGACGAATCACGGGAACGGAGGTGGACGCGCGTCGAGCAGGGGCAGGTGGTGCGGGGTTAACTTTCTTGGTGGGCGGAGGAGGAGGAGGAGGAGGAGTGGCGATTTTTATAGAAGGTTTGACCTACCATGGGGTTAGCATCTGTTCCACGGAAACCATTGACACTCACATACCACTTGTGGCGGTGGTAAATTCTTTATTTGCTTGTCGAAAACGGATTCAAGGTGCTTGGCCGCTTTGGATATGGCATGATCAAGCCCATTGAACGTAAGGCAGTTGGTGAACACCAGACGGACGTCGGCGATGAAATCGTCGGTGTTATTATAACGAGGGTTGTTAGGAATCATATCGGGTTTTTGAGGGTTGGAAGACATGAGCTTGCGCTCGATGGTCCCGAAATCCATTGGATTCTTGATGATACTGGGGTAGTGGGGGACGTTCAGGGCGACAGGATCAACGGGATGGAGGAACGCCGTCGCGTCTTTCATCTTTTTCAACGAACGGACAGTCGAAAGGCAGAACCGATGCTGCTGTATACTAAGTGTAGCTGCGCCAGCGCCAAGAGGGGTTGGTGGTGGTGGGGCAGGACTAGAGACAGCCTCGTCATTCATCTGGATGGAAGAACCGGTGGCAGGAGGAGGAGAGGCAGTCTTGAGGGATTGCGGTCACAAGGACAAAGCATCAGTATGCTAGAATGGGGGGCCGAGGGCTTGGCTCACATTGGCGATGGAAGCCTGATCGGCATCGGAAAACTTGCGTGCTCGTTTTGCCGGCGGAGGCTTCGCATCGTCGTCCTCGTCAACTTGATGAGAGATGTGATTAGGAGAACGGTATGCGGTGAGCGAATCGTGGTGCGTGGCCAGCTTGGCGTCGGTCGTTTCCGCATGACCGTTGATGTGTATGGCCTGTTCCATGTTCACGTCGCCATCTGCGTCCGCGTTCGGAGCCTCTGAAGAGGAGATCTTGCCGTTAGGAGCACCGTTGGGGGTGGAGAGGACTGGTGAAGCGGGATCGGAAACGAGCATCTCCTCCACGATCTCCTCTGGCGTCTCTGCCATCTTGATGTCTTGGGTGGCATCTGGCTGTACTGGGGGGGGTAGTGGAGTCGCAGCAGGGGGTTGAATGGGGACAGAGGCTGCTCAGATGAGAGGGACAGTAGAGCAAGAAACGTTTGATTGTACGAACCTGGATCGGAGGGGGAGACGGACATTGGAGAGGTGGCAGCGGGAGAGTCGGGAGAGTTTGGATGGTCGGAGTGGACATGGCCGTTTGGCAGAGGCTGGTTGACAATTAAATCTTTTTAGTGTTTAGGGTTAGCTAAGGGGAAGTTTGAATATAAACTGTCTATCACGTGTACCATTGTTGTCGAGTGGTACGTCGGTGGGGTCGGGCGGGACTGGTTTGTCATCATTTCCGACGGTGGGCGCGTGGTGTTGAGCAGCGTCGGTCGCGTTCATGGGTGGCGCGTGACAATTTTTGTCACACAGCGTGACGTTTACAGAGGGAGGGGAGTTTTGGATTTGGGGAATCGGCAGCCACCCATTGGGTCTTTATAGGCGGCTGAAATTAAGGTTCGGTCTCCAACGGCGCAGGGGCCATCCAAAATACTTACTCACACTGCATCCTCACACAACCGTTCCTTTACAGATGAAAAACGTAGCTACCATATACAACCGTGTATGCAGCCCCCAACGTTCTACTTTTTTTCTTCCTCCTGCTCTGAGACGCTCGCAAACACAGGCTTGGGCTGGTTGTGTCGCCACGCTGGAAAAAAAAAAGAAGAGCCGCCACGTCAGCCGGCAGATCAATACAAACACAGTAATACAGTTTTTCAATCTCCGCCGCGGCAACCTTCCAGAATTGGCACTCCGCAACGAGAGACCGCGCCTCAAAGGCAGGTGATAACTAACGGAAGAGGCTCACCCGTAGTCCATTGTGGATCGGCATCTGCCAGTTTCGCATACTTGAGGAGCGCTTCCCGTGGCTGCAATGAGAGATAACATCCGTTCAGTCGCATCACAAGGCGCGAAATAACGAGTCCAGAAAACTGCGTCCAGTCCAACCAGCTGCGCGCAGACAGCAAATGCAAAGACAACAAAATCACTCACGTCTTCGTCCCGCGTCGTGTCCCGTACCAAGTTCTGAACGACGTGCTGCGTCGCACTTGCCCCGACACGCCCTCCTTTGCCGGGCCCGGTCACTGGCAGCTCCGGCCTTCGACTCTTCCGTGGATCCAGGCGGTCTTTTTCGCTCTTGCGCTTTGTTCCTTTCACAATTCCATCTCCATCTTTAAACATCGGCAATGCGTGTGGAGTCAAGATCGTTGGTGCTGCAAGTGCATCCGACATATCCTCTACCGTCGGTCGCTTCGGTGCTCCCTTCGATAATAGGAGCTTCGCGCCATGCGCCGATGTTTCCGGCGAGTATAAAACTGATACCGTTCCGTTCGAGAGTCCCGTAACGATCTGGTTGATCTTGGGGTGCCAGACTACCTTCACTGGGGTTGACTCCATCTCGACCTCCTTGACGACACTCAGGTCTATTCGACTGAGGAATAAAAGTTGTCCCGGTCCACCTTTTGATGCGGCGCCAATACCCGTAAGGACGTATTTTTCGTCAGGACTAAACACTGCATTCGTGCCAGGGTAAGGCGTCATTGTCTCGGAACGCATCGCTACAGGTTTTTTGAAGGAGCGAATATCCCATACTGAAATGTCGCATTTCAGCAAGGCTGGATCGTCGTTCATGGAAGCCTCACGTACGTTTAACAGTGTCATCTCCTCCTCGAGTGAGGACCGTCCGGCTGTCCACAGAGAATACGACGGAGGCAGTCACCGTCGACTTTGCATGAGCACCTTCAACGGTCATGTTGGGGCGTACTAAATTAGATGAGGACTGCCACATATGTAGCGCGCCGTCCAGGCAAGCTGCAAGAAAAACCATTGGTATTACAAAACGTTATGGGATTAGTATCGTAGGCGTACCACCACCGATGATGTTTCCATCCAGAGAGTAGGCACACGCTGTGACCTTGGTCCGTGCTCCTTGCTCTTTCGATTTGACAACAATGACTGTCTTCTGCTTGCGCCTATTCTCCACGTCCCATATCCTAGGATACTTGGTACCTATCGCGGAGCAAGAGTAGAAGTAGCCTCACCTAATGGTCGAGTCAACCGAACTCGTGATAAAGACCTGCTGATCTCGTGGGTGCCACGAACATCCCGTCAACTCGGCAACATGCCCGCTATGGCGATAGTGTTAGCATCGTATCGTATACTACCAATGATGAGTCGTACGCAGTGTGCTTCATGTCTCTGATGTACATATCACCCTTGATAAAAGTTGCCCTGTGATTGCTCGTCACATGCCATACTCGCAAGGGAATCGATCACATACACTTCTTCACCCTCTCGGTCATAGAGTCTGGGTTGGAGAGTGGCAGGAATAACGAGGAACTGCTGCCCATTATTTGAAAATTTCACGTCATTGACCTGATGAAAGTATGAAGATCGTTGTTGCTGAGGACAAGGAGCGGACATACGTAGTAGCTGCCCGCTGGCTCCCATGTCTTGAAGGACCTCGGATGAGAAGTCATTCCACCAAAATCCCAAAGCTTGCAGTCGTAATCGTGTGACCCACTGAGCACACGTGCACCACTCGGGTCAAGTGCAAGGGCTGAGATGACTTTCGTGTGCTCTTTGAGCGTTGCCTCATGAGTGACAGGAAACTCAGGCGAGGTGGAGAGCGAAGGAGAAGTGGGGTCATACTCGGGCTCATCTTCTGTATCTGCACTATCATCCGATGCCTCTTCTTCTGGCCGGTCAGAAAGCACAAATTCCCTCGTCGGTGGAGCCCGCGCTGGCTGACTGGCCTTGACGTCTGGAAGGTCGCGGGCAATCTTGCTCGGCCCTGGTTCAGGAGCCTGTTTTGCCTGTGAATGAGAGGCAGATGGTTAACACGAGGTATAGATGGCGCAGTCTGGTTTGGCTACTGACGCGGACATCCTGTCTCTTCGCCACGTCGAAGCGAGATGGATCGAGGTCCCGTTTTTTGGCGGCCTTGCCAAAGCCAGATATCCCCATGGCTGCAAAGACATCCATGTCAGCCATAACGTTGTCGGTGGTCGCAGGAGAGTCGTGGTAAGGACGTCGTGATGGGTGGCAGAGGTCATCCACGACGTTTTCATGTACTCCGACCACCCCCTGTAATTAACCGAGGGCTATCCGTGTGGACGCATTCACCACGACCACCTCATCCATCACCACGTCCGACAATAGAGACATGTTGAAACGACAGCGCCCAGCAACGCCACCCCCCTCGTCGCTCGGTGACCCTCCTTCGTTCCTCCCCGACGGTCCTCTCAGACCACTTCAACCATCACATACCGTGGACCCATCTCAACCCCGTTCCAAACGGCAGCGCATACGACCTCCGCCGCTAGACGGTGCACTGAGGGGATGGCTAGAATCAGAATTCGCTGGTTCACATTGGGAAAACGACGGTGAAGAGGACTGGATAGAAGATACACACGACCTGTCTAGATCACCGCTACCTCCGTCGACGACAGCAGATCAGTACAAGGACGCAAATAGTCTCCTTCATGAGCTACATGTCCTTCATCAACACAGGCTGTTGTTCACTCACTCACCTCGAGATCGACGCCTGGACCCAAGCCCTAGAGTACCGCCACCCGCTGCACACGCACGCATACAAGACCCTCCAGCAGGACAGAGACCAGCAGCTTGGACCGATGGATCACCTTATCACACCACATTCCTACAACTTGCTCGTGATGGACCGGCAGGCCGAAGGTGCTGGATCGGATCTGCAGAGGAGAAAGGACTCGTCGAGGAAGTTCAATGCGTGCGCCAACGTTACGAGGACGCTAATAGGTATTATGCCTTCCTCTGATAACAGCTGGACTCACACTGAACCATACTTTCAGATTCCTGGGTTCGCTATTCCTTTCACGCAGACGTGAGGTGGAAGGGATGACTTCCTCCACTGGCCCGAGCAGTTAACATCCCCGACTCGCCCGATGGACATTGTCTCCCTCTTGTCCGTTCCACCAGCCTTGCATCGCTTCGTCATGGCATCGCGATTTCAACCCCATGCTTGAGTGTATACACATACTGCATCTTGACAATAGGGTATTCACGACAGTTATATCATGTATACCTTTGAACTATTGCCAACGTGCCTCAGTAGTCGACAAGAGCGATAGATATTATTGTTAGCATCTACTCGACCGCCTCCGATACGCGCTCGAGTCCCAGCTTCACCTCACGTCCGAGTGCGCGACTGAGCTCTTGTTCCAAAAGAATACCCATCTCTTCTCCGTTCCGAGAGTATCGCCAGTCGTCCGTGGATGGCATGTAGTCGTATCGCTTAGGTCCACTGACCGTTCATTCAGTTTGCGAGGTGAATGTCAATGAACGCCCATCAATCCGGCGTTTCATCCACGTATAGAAATCGTAGGTGCACCAGTCGTATCGTCATTGGGCGTGTTGGGAAGGCGCCGAGGAGTTTTTCAAGATGAAAGGTGAGAACCGGGCGCTTGGTCATAGAGGGAGTTGGACGAACCTGACGGGGGAAGAAAGCCAAATTTGCTTGTTTGGAGGCTGCTTATTGATCACATATGTCCCATTCGAACCGAGACCGAGCGTTAATACGCCACTCTGCAATGTATGTCCATGAGCGACTTGTAACGTTGTGCTTCGCACTGGCGGTTTCCGTCGAGTTCATGGGCTGGAGTGGTCACTCCGCAACTTACGTGGTAGTCGACTTCAAAATACTCGTTGCCTGTCTCGTCTAGAAGGTCCTCCAGTCGCTCGAGCAGAGAAGTCATGGTTGCGTCAGCGAGGACATGGTACCGATCCATGGGCAAATCACTGCAAGGAATTAGCGTTCAGGTCGCCAATGAATCCAGCGCAAGGGCTCTCAAATACGACTCACCTGTGGGTGAAGTGAGGTGCAGGTGTACTTAGTGCTCGTCTGCACAGACACCCTTGCAGCGTGTGGGTGAGATGCCTTGGAGAGGTATGCCTACTGGGCAGCATGACAGTCTTGGCCGTTGACAGGAGTACAGCGCTCTCGGCGCATGACAACGTACGTTGGGATAAACACCTAGGAAGAGTTCGCGAGAGCATGGTTGCTGGTAATAGCAAACCGCGGAAGAACGAGATAGCGAAATAATAGCCAAGCACGAACCCGACGCAGGATGACGCGAACGTCTCAGTGAAGGTGGTGAAAGTAAAAGTTATAGAATATGTAAAACCAAGACGCAATCGGTAGCACACATAACGAGTGGGTTAGTTATTTGATGTTGACTATAGTCGGAATGATAATCGACACTAGTACTGCTAACACTCAGGCAGATAAACTTTTGCCACCTCCTTCCCGAGACACCCAGTCGAGCCAAGACCCCTCATAATTGATGATGCTATGCAAGAGTTGATCAGTGTGCAAGTGTATGTAGGAAGACGGGAACACTCACTTTTCGTAGCCGTTTCTTCTGGCAATATCACACGCAGAGGCACTCCTCTTGCCACTTCTGCAGTAGAAAACAACTTCCTGGTCTTTGCCTGGCTTGTCAAAGCCGTGCAGGCTACGGAAAGCCTGAGCGTTCAAGTTCAGGGAGTTGGCAAGCACTGAAAGTGGGAGGTTCACGGATGAGGGAATAGACCCCTGCACCACTTCGTTGGGTTCCCGGACATCGATCAGGTAAGCATCCTGGACGAGAGGCGTTTGGAAGTTGCATTTGGCAGAAAAGATGAGACCATACGTTACTAGGACTGAGAGTTTTCGGCCTGAGCTGCTCGTAGGTGAGAATGGGACCTTTCCAATTCTCCTGCAGCTTGTCATTGAGTTTGCGGGCAGCTTTAAGAGCCTGTTTGTCGTTGGCTTCGGAGGACTGGTGTCGAGCGAGGAACTGCAAGGACGGCCCTGCGGCCCTGCGCGTGAGGATGGCAGGTCGAACGGACGAGCATGAAGCGTTGATCAGTGCTGCTCGCAGCATCGTTAATATCTGAATGAATGAGTGCTTACGTGTGTCCTTCGAAAAGCATCACGTGCTATCTATGGGCGGAGCTTTTACTTCGGCAATTTGCGATTGGATGAGCAGAAATGCCGCAGTGATCTCACCGTCTCTCTCTTTCTCTCTCCTTCCCCATACTCAATCACCAACACTCATAGCCGCTCTCTCGACGACGTGGGCATACATCCTCCTAGTGACACGATGCAACACAAGTGGGAGCGTAGTTCTCGGAACACTTGTGCTGCATCGTGCCACCCATTATCCTCCCCACTGCGTCCATGAGCCTGTCTTCTGTTCTTCTCCCGTCCTCCACCCTGCCACCACACCCTAAAAATTCATCTCAACCGCATCTTTTGTCCGTTGAAGGTCCCCGCGTCATCGATCACTGAATCATTCAATCCTGCTGTCTCACATCTTATTCATCTTCACTCTGTTTCACCCAACCCTTCGTTGATCCCACCATCACCTGACTTCACTGCATCACGTGGTAGTAAAACTGGTGTTATTGGCCGCCTTGGATCCGCCATGACACCCCCAATCGTGGACTGGTTTAGATCGGTTCGCTCGGTTCTCCGAGTCCGTATCTTTATGGCTGATAAGGGGTGGGTACGCGCTGCACCCCCTCATCCCACCATGATCCGATTGCACCTCTCACCATTGTTAGCTATAGGCCACGGTGAGTGGGATTTCCCTGCGATTGAGCTGCAACGTCGGGTCGAGTCGGACACAAATCTGACCAACCGTGAATCATGCAAATTATAATCTCTAATTATCGTCTTTCGATATGTAAGTCTAAATTGAGATATGCTAAGGTGTCGGCAGCTACGGCATGGCTTTAAATTACCTGGTCACCCGCTTCCCTATCTCTGCTTTCTGACAGTCGCCATCACTCTCCTCAACCTGGGCCATCCAGTGTCGCCGCAAACATGAACAGCTCGGCTGATAGCATCTCAATGGCCATGACTCCATGGTTACATTTCGGAGATACAGATTACCTTATCTTCAACGCTTGGCGCCCTTCATCTCATGGTGCGATCGCTGGCGCTTGCATAGGGTTGTTCTTGTTTTGCATCTTGGAACGTTGCCTTGCCGCCTATCGACGCACTCAAGAATTACGCTGGAGGGCTAAGTCCGCACCTCGTTGGCTTGTCTCTCCCGATTTCTGACTATACCGACTAGATCAATCTTGATGACCAGCAGGGTGAACTCTAGCTCTAGCAAGGAAGATAACATCAAAATCTCTGAGGAATGCATCATCCCCGCACACAGACGACTCGTTCCTCCGTTCACGCCCTCTCACGATATCCCACGCGGAGTAATTCAAACCATCGAATCGACTTGTTCGTACACCCTCATGTTAGCTGTCATGTAAGTATGGTTGATTTCTGTACGTGTTCAAATTCTCAAAGCAAGGACGTACAGGACTTTCAATGGTGCATATATCATTTCTATCATCCTAGGGCTTGGCATAGGAGAGGTTTTGGTTGGACGCTTCGGCCGCAAGTAGGAAGTTTGGTTGACCGTTGTGCTTTGGCGAGAGTCACACAAATCTAGTGACCCGCGATCACTCTTCGACATGTTGCTCCTGGTGATAAATACCTCGAGGATTCTTCGATATCTGCGTTTGTTGTCATGTAATCTACCACCATAGTACGGGGTAAGAAAACTGTGGAATTCTTATGTCGCGTAACAAAGACATGTCTGATGGAAATCAAAGGTACTTTCAGTCACTCGGACGAATGCTCGATAGTTGATACATCGTGCAATAATCAGAACGTGTGGTAGACAGTTGGGTTGATAGTTGACAGCTGTGGTTCCTTTTTGTCTGCCTTCATGTGTCGGTTGTTCTGCAAGGGAAGAGACGGATCTGTGATTCACGTGAGAACCCAAAAAGTGAGAGAGACAGTCCAAGATAAGAAAAAGAGGGAAAGGTGAGACGATTGAGAGCGCTGCTGGACCGATTCTTAAGGGCAGTGTGAGGATCGATAAGAAGCTGGGGAGGAACCATCGGGCCATCGGCGTGCGGGCCGAGCTCTTGAGAGTCAACCGGGCACGAAGGACTGGTAGGGCATTCGCGAGCTCCCTTCCTACATAGAACGTCCACCTGGCCATGGGACGCATCTCCTTGAATTGAGAGCGAACCAAACAAGACCATCCTCAAGTGAAAAACTTTTTTCGGGTATTCGCCCCGAACCAAGTACCTTGCAAGAGATGATTAAATACTCGTCAGTTCACGCTAGACGAGTGGGAACACCTTCCTAGAGAGCTATCTCGTAAAATGCGTTTCGTTTCTGTCGTTCTCACTGCTGCATTCGCCGTTGTTGCAAATGCGCACTTCCAGCTCCAATACCCCCTACCAAGGGGGCAATTTGTTCAGGATTCGGAGCCAACATTCTGTGGTCAGTAGTATGCTAGTGCTGAGCGGTAATTATCTGACCCATGATTATTGTAGACGGGTATACCAACGCGGTTTCAAATCGTACTGTATTCCCCATCAGTAACGGGGTGATCAACCTTAACAGCGAACACCCAACATGGACCGGTAGGTTTTTCACTACCGCTCCAAGGGCTAACCCAAAATTTATTATTGCGTAGCTGGTGTCATTATTTCCACGATCCAAGACCCAACATCATTCCCTGATTTCAACTCTTCGTCGGGGTCTCAGATGGTCGTCCCGTATTTCCAGACGAATGGGGAAGGGATGCTTTGCTTCCCAATCAACATCACAGCCTCTGGTGTCTCTGGCATCCAGGACGGAGCGAACGTGACTATTCAGATAATCTTCGACGGGGGCGACGGCGACCTATATCAGGTTGGTTTTGCATTCTGATCTATGATAAGATCTCAGGGCTAATGAAAGCGCTAGTGTGCGGACTTGACGCTTTCTGCTAGTGCGACGGTTCCAAGTAATGCGACTTCTAGCTGTACTAATGTCACGGCGAGTACGAACACCTCATCGGCGACGGCGACGGCTGCTGGAAGTAATATGGTGATGGCCTCTAGTGTTGTTGCACTTGTTTTGGCAGGCCTAGTGTCGTTCCTTTGAAGTGCACATTCGCGACGAAAGTTTCAGACAGAAACCTGTATGCAAGCATAGCACAGGTGTCACAATGGGAGAGAATCGATTGTTAGTCTTGTTGAAAGTAGCCAGGTTCTTGAAATATCAACATACAGTCTAGCGGTATGATGCTGGCTTATATTCCGCTGTGGTGCAAAACGCATCCCTGATCTTCACGGCGATTCCAACAAGTGGGCCAAAGCTCGATGAGAGCTAGATAAGTACGCTGCGAAATGAATTGTTGAAGCCTACATTATTAAGCAGATCGCGCAAGGAGTGTCGTGAATATTAGCCACGTACATATACAAAAGGTGCGAGGTATGTAATAAGAGTATAATTACTTAACGTCTTTCCCGTTACACTTGAAGCTGATCATTTTCAATCTGGAAGAAAGCCAAATAACTCGAGAAGGGCAGAAACATGGTTATGACTGCCGAGCGTACCGACTCATCATTGCCTGTACCCTCGGCTAGACAGGCGCCCCGTAGACGAAACTCATTTCATCCCTGCGCTTGGCTTGCGAACTGGCGATAGCTACACATGTGCACTCCCTACCGATGCATGCCATAAACGATGAAACAGCCAGAGAGGCCACGGGGCATAAGTACGCTCCTGCGTCTTCCTCGTGCACTCTTATTACTTATCAGGCCGCTTCAGGGATGTAGATAACAAAGCAAGCGCGATTCCCGACGCAGCTTAGTGGAGATCGGCTAACCAGTGAGCAATTTCCCATCCGCAAGGGCCCTTCAGGGAAGTGCATACATGTCATAGGGTCCAGCTGAGCAGTATGAAATGAAGAGCAGGGTGATACCATCGGAAGGGTTCGGTTCAGAGTGGCTATCTCATGGGCCAGCCAGCCGTCGTAGACCAAGCGCCATGTTGCAGTGAGACGCGCGCTGATGGATTACCTCTTATGACAATGGCGGTGAACCCCGAGCCTAATTTGAGAATCTTCCACCAGTCAGCATCAGCCTGGGCGGCCCATCAGCGTGCGGGCCCCCGCCGCAACCTCTTAGCGCAGGAACGACCCTGAATTTCCTTTCCACTAACCGCCCTCCAATGACAGCTCGCAAATGGCCTGCGGTAGTGTCATCAGGCAATAACGTTGCATACCGTCTCTCCAGATCGGCGCGTCCGCGCTTAGGCATTTTCATGTGCAGGTTGTCGGAACCACTGATCACAGATTGATGCCATCGATCAGACACCGGACAGCTCACTGCATATCGCTCAGATTTGTCCTTGGCTGATGACAAGTGGATGTCTGTCTTGTGCTCTTCCTATCGACGCCCGCGCTGATTCTCCTTCGCAGGCTATGCTGTAGTGCTTATTAATTTCATATGACGGCGGTCTGTCTCGATTGGGTCCACGGCGCCTTCGTGACACTTCCAAGACACAGATGCGCAACTGCGGACGAGCAATACTGCCGTTTCTCTTCGGCACGATAACGTTATATGCTTAACAAGCCAGTGACTAGTATGTCTCACCACAAAAGAAATATAGCAAGTCATACTGACTGGGACTCCCGGAGGCCGGTCTCCGTGATGACTGGACTAGACTCAGTCAGGGCTCGTGACCATTGCCCAACATCATATTGATTATACGCTGGCAAGTACGGCGCGGGCTTGTTCGTCATCGTAGCCGAAGAGCGAGTGGCAGTGCACACTCGATCCAGGGCTAAAAGGGGCATCGTACCGAACAGCATGCACTGGCTTGATCCCGCGGGCCCTGATCACTAAGTAACGGCACCGCAGCACAGCGTACTTCCTACTCACAGACTCCCCCAAGCCCTTGCATCGGTGCCATGAGGTGGTTTCGTCGAAAGCGCGATCAACCTTGGGAGGTTGTAGGATGCGAGATAGTAGAACCCGTGCTCGTGTTTGATGAAACAGGTAGTAGTCATTCTGCAATCTCGAGGAGTACCCTCTGATTATCTCTCTCCCTAGAAATTGATATCGTGCGCATTGGAGCAAATGACACGTGCAGGAAGTACATCTTTGACTTCAAGAAGAACGTTCCAGACGGGGACAAATGTGCCAACGCACTGTTATTCTCGCAACAGCAACTATTACAGGAGGCTACGAAGAAACATTACAATGTCTTGCTCCTGGAGGGGTGAATATTCCATTATTGATCTTCCCGCCCTTCGCAGTGGACTGACGAGCAACTGGATTCACAGCTGGACGTTGACGCATTTACGACAGGGAAAGCATCATCGATTAGAGGTTGATTATACTGGGCGCGCAGGATACGTATCGGGAAAACCCCCTGCCTTACGACAACCCCCTTTCATAGCCGTCCTTCAAGGACAACGTTTGCTTTCGTAACTTATTAAACGTGTGTATCCTCCCAGTCGCCTCTCCTGTATTTGTATCTCATCCTCGTGGGCTCATTACTTCACCTCAAGCACATATATATTTATATTCGTTCAGCGTATCAGGTCCGTCAGGAACGATCTGACTGCGAGACACATATTGAAGAGGTGATGATCACGCATTTCAATGATGAGAGGAGTAACGGATGGTGATATTACCTCAAGACCTTCATTTTAATTTTGGAAATGCCTCGTGCAAGTCTTCTTTGGCAAGGTGGACCGATTAATTCACCTCGGAGAGAGTTGCGGGGGCGGAAGAGCAAGAAAACCAGACGTGAGTGATGCCACATCCGGCAGGCTCGTATATAATGGCAGAGTCGCAAGCTCCAGGTTCCTCGGTTCACCTCCCTTGTTGATGCACTCGAAACTCCTTGCTAGCCCACTCGACATGGCCAACTGCTGCACCCACATCTTCTCCCGCCTCTTCGGCAAGCAGATCGAACACACTCGCCAGAACGTCGAGATTGTCGCCCAAGACAGCGATAAGAGCAGCGTCAAGAGCTGTTCGGGTCCGGCGCGCACACATGACACACTGGCCAAAACGACACTCATGAAGGTCGGCCCCCGTGTCACGCACACTGAGCAGTTTCTTTGCAAAGGAGGTGTCGACGCTGGCAGACTTGTTGACATCTCCCGCAAAGGGTTATATTCCATAGCAAAAACGATGGGCGGTAACGTCCTATTGGAAGAGCAGTACGTCTTTCCCCGCTTGATCACATCAGAATGATCAATGCGCTTCATTCCGACCCAGATGGGATTGTATCATTCGTTATCCTAGACTCCAAAAACGAGATGAATTCAAAGTCGTCGTGAGTACACTTTTCTCCGCTATGTGAATTACTTGATGGCATTGAACGTGTGTCCAGGTTCATTACTACGCGACTGTGGCGCGGTCAGCTTGGCCAGATGCGCAGAGACCTGTGCAAATCGAAGCCGCCAAAGGCATCAGAGGGTTAATGACCGTTCTAGACCGGCATGCAGAGATCTGCTGATCTGCTACCTCACCTTTTTTTTTTTTTTTTTTGGGTTTTAGATCTGAGGGGCTCAAGGGGTTTCAATCATTGGGTATGTGTATCGTTATGGCATCTAGGGACGTATCTCGACTTGTACAACAAACACCATCACTTACGACTCAACACAAAAGTAATGACGAACAGCGGCTAATGTTGTACCACCACTTACTCTACCGTACAAGTATCACACTACATACAGATATAGACAACAGCGACGACAATAGAGTTTGATGATTTCAACAATTCTATGCCGACTTTTCAATGCGGCTCTCGGGCCTGCTGGCATATCCTGACCATGACTACGGGACAGCTTCATTAATTACCGGTCGGGTCAAACCTGATCGGTGCATACCTCGTCATAGAGCGCAACATTTGGTGTGCCCAGGAGTTTCAGACCCAGCCATAAGACTGCGGCCGTCATGCCACTTCCACAAGAAGTGGTGATCGGACGTTTCCCCGTCAAGACCAACTGCGCATGGTCAGCTCCAATGGCGTCCACGAGGGCTTTCCGTAACTCAGGTTCAGATAAGAAAGTGGTGTACTGGGTGGAGGAATTGGGTACTGTGTGAGTTTTGAGGAACACATTGAACGGAAGGGAGAATGAAAGGGGTATGTGCCCCGAAGATAGACCAGGTCGCGGCTCTGGGTCAGTCCCAAAGAAACTACGCGTTATCGTGGATGAGCACACGGTACAATATGCAGGGCAGTAAAAATTCACATACCGGCCGCGGGAACGTGCGTCGACAACCAGTTCTACAGTGGGATTTGACGTTGGTTCCAGAAGCGAGTTGGCCACCACCTGTTCATAGGCTGCCATCGGCTCTTAGAATGAATGCGATTGGTCGATAGTGCAAATGAAGTCTCACAGCGGATAGCTGCTCGATCGAGGACAGGAGTGGGATAGGTGGACCTCTTCTCCCCTGTCGGTGGGACACCCTCAGTTTCAAAACCCTCTGCCTCCCAACGTGATAGACCACCATCAAGGATGCTGGACATTTGATGGCCGAACGCCCTGAACATGAAGAGTGCACGAGGCGAGGAGAAGACCCCGTGTGTATCGTATCTAAGTAGGTCATCATCTCTTTCTGGGCCGTTTCTCTCGGTTGGAAAGGAACTTACATTACTACATGGGAGTTGGGGTGGATACCAAGTCTTTCTATCTCGGAATTGTTCAACGTTGAAAAAGAC
Source organism: Rubroboletus satanas (assembly GCA_038090635.1). NCBI lineage: Eukaryota > Fungi > Basidiomycota > Agaricomycetes > Boletales > Boletaceae > Rubroboletus > Rubroboletus satanas. Next base: position 79,071 of record JBBPNB010000024.1, read on the forward strand.
TGGATGGCATGAAAAACAGACCACACGCATCGGCAAACAATCGTTCGGGAGGCATCATGTGCTTTAGGCCGAGTTCATGAGGGCTCGCGACCTCGTCGAGGTCCAAGAACCGTGCACCAGGGATGCGCTTCGCCTGGAACTCCTGGAGAGGTCTCCGAGGAGAGTTGGGCATGAACCAGCTGGCATCGAGGACCGAGACGTTGCCTGAGGAAATCACATCGCGCAGATTGGATGGCGAGAGCAGGTATGGGGCCGTCGTCGTCGTGGACATGAACCTGGATGGGGATGGGGTGACGGTCCTCCCGAGACGGAATAGGACGGGCAACATGTTGATCGTAAGTAGTGAGTGTAAGGAGTTTATTTATTTACTTATTTATTTTTCGTGACGAATAGGTAGAGTCCCGATTGGGTTGTCCTCCTTGCGGTTGGAGGCAGACCTGCTCGAGCCATATCTCGTCGAGGAGCATCTCCAAGTCCACAAGGGCGACCACAACGATGCCGTCGGATCAGAGTACCTGGTTGATTGCCATCCCAAGCGACGGGGATGCGGAAGGACTGCTCCCCGAAATCGTGTCCAAGCTCGCTCAAGTGTCTCGGTCCGCGCAGACAGCCATTGCCGAGTTTGCTATCCCTGCGTTCAAGGTACATCTCCCTTTGTCGTTCCTCGTTCATCACGCAGCGCTCATTCAGTACGGATCTCGTAGACCGGTACCCTAGATTCCCTCATCACCCTCTCCGAAGAACTTCCGAAGCAGGACGCGTTCTTCACTTCTACCGTCGCGAAGACGGTGGACACTCTGCGCAACCTCCTCAATAACGACCCTGCAAAGCTTGCACAACACATCTTGGTGAACGAACGAAGCGTGGATGATTACATCTTCAAAGGCTGGCGATGGAATGAAGGCAGATACGGCGTGCAAAGAAGCCTGCGAGAGACCGTCGACGTCCTCAACAAGGTAATATCACGCATCTCCACCCACCCCACCTCATTCATATCCATCGCCGCATGTTAATCACGCGTTCAGGACATGGCATCCATTGATAACATAATGAAGTCTAAACTGAACAACTACAACCTTGTCAAGGGGTCCCTCGTGCAAATGCAACGAAAGAAGACGTGCGTTCATGCCTCATGTTGTTCTAGCCCCGTGGTTGATGTTTTACACCCAGAGGCAATCTTTCCGTGCGGTCTATTGTCGATGTCGTATCGAAGGAAGACATAATACAGGATTCAGAGTACATGCAAACATGTCTAGTGGCGGTACCAAAGTAAGGCTTTGTGATCACATTCTTCGTCATATTTTTCGCTTGCATACAACTCATCTTCGATTTGCAAGAACTCTGACGAAAGAATGGAACACGAAATATGAACGTCTGACGGGCATGGTAGTCCCGCGTTCGTCATCGTGAGTTACCGTGATGTCACGATGCAAGCACGTTTCTGATCGTTGCGTGCCATAAACAGCGTTATTGCTTCTGATGACGAATATACGCTCTTTGGCGTCGTGATTTTCAAGAGGGTACACGACGAGTTTGTGCAAAAGTGTAGAGAGAACAAGTGCGTTAATCTGGGCGGATGAATGTGAAAAGCTGTCACACTGAACGCTGAAGCGCCACAGGTTCATCGTGCGTGACTTTGCGTACTCGGAAGAGCAGATAGACAAACAGCGAGAAGAGCTCGAGGTGGCGGATACTACCGAGAAGGAACTTTGGGTGAGGGATCACACAAGGCATCATTCCCTGGGCCACACTTACTTTTGCTACTCTAGACGGAACTGTTAAGGCTATGCAGGACGAACTTCTCGGAGTCCTTCCAGCTCTTGGTACACCTCAAGATCCTGCGGTTGTTCGTAGAGAGTGTCCTCCGATATGGTTTACCTGCGAACTACGTTGGGCTTGTTATCAAGGCATGGGATATCCCTTTCCCTCTGAAGCTACGCTGATCGCCCACTTACCACAGCCCGATCCAAAGTCGACCAAGAAGACGCTGTCAGTTCTGACCAACCAGTTTGGATACCTTGCCCCTCGTTCCGGCCGATCCAAGAAACAGAAAGGTGGTGGAACGGATGAGTTCATAGGAGAGTATCAAACACTCCTGGAGCAGGAATTCTTTGATTTTGTGTTGTACGAAGTACCATGGATTGTTATCTGACACCATTTCCATGTAGCATACCACCAGATAAATAGCTTTTATTAGCGGAAGGATAACAATATGGCCAACCCACTATTGTAGAAACTATCTGCCTATGTAATGTACAAAAAGCAAGAAGGGAAACAGAACCGCAGGAGATAGAGCAAAGTATGAGAGAGACAGCGACACAATGTGACAATCCGGAGATAGAAAAACAGAGATCCAACAATAGCCTTACCAAGGCTAAGTGCATCAGTTTGGTAGGCGTGTGGGCATCGCGGAGCAAGATAATTGATGGACGGCAGAAGCAACGCGACGGTCTGTCCGTCAAGTATGTGCGACCATGGATGACAGAAATTGATGGGAGACTATTTCAACCTTGAAAAGAGAGATGTGATATGTAGGGAAATGATGCCATTGTGTGGTGGAGATGACGTGAGGTAGCATGACAGAGACGGAGCGATGGATGCGATGGGACGGGGTACCAGGTGGAGATACAGATCTCCTGATACATGTTCCCAGATAAATAGAAATCCTGAATGGATAGGAGTCCCATGACAAGTGAGAAAGACGATAGAGAAGAATAACAGTCGGTTTCAGAAGGAATACCACATTCCTTCCGGAACAGGGTAGTCCACCGTAACAGTGCCTTTTTTTTTTTCTCTTCTTCTGCGGCAAACTTGGGTCGTTCTCTTTCTCTTTCTTTTTTATCTTTTTGCGTTCGGAAGAGCTGGGGAGGGGGGTAAAACGAGGATGCCGAAAAGGTGCGTACGAACAGGGGCGACCCTCAGAGCCCAAGATTCGACATCACCCGCGACACCTCGTCCACAACTTCCTCATCCATCACCCTCGCACTTCTCTGGGCAGACGACCCGATCACGGCCGATGGCCTGGGCGCATATACACTAGGGAACGAGGGTGCGGTGGCGCTCGTCGGACTCGAATTTCCCCCGGTACCTCCCCCGGTAGACGTCGTGGGTGATTCTGGAGGTTGAAGTCGCGAGGAGCCCTCGGTGATTCGCGAGAGGGAATACGTGAGATCAAGGGACTGTGCGCGATTTTGAAGCGACCGGGGTTTGGAGATCTGTTCTCTGATCTTGGACTCGAGGAGGGAATCTGAGCCCCGTTTCAGAGCATCCTCGGTATTGCGGGTTCGGGATGTAATTCCTGACCCCTATAAAAATTGATCCGGTGAGGTAATGAACTTGGAGTTGCATCAGAGCAAAAACCTACGATTGGAGGTAATGGTGTCCAATAATCAAGCCCCGTCCCAGGCGGACCATATGCTGATTGTGAATCTTCATGTTCCTCGAGATCATAAATGTATGCAGGAGCATTGAACAGCGCCTTTACATCTGGTGATGAATTTGCCAACCTCAGCCGTCGATCACCGAGGATCTCCGACGACCGGGTCAACTCGACTGATTCTGTGGAAATTAAACAATGAGTCTCCAGTCTGTGTAGCGCCATTTTTACATATGATCAAGTGGCGAATCGGGGAGAAAGGGGAGGGTGAGAGAACTCACCATGCCTTCTTGCAGTCGAAAGCACCTTGCTATCAAAGTGTGGGAATGCCTCGGCGAACGAGTCGCCCCTCTTGTGTGTGTGCGCCGTCGGCGAAGGGTACACCCTCACATTATGATTCAACAGGAATTGCTCAAGCATCTCCCTTGCCGCGAGTAGGAAGTCGCTGTTTGACCTCTGACACCTAAATTTGAAGCTATACTCGCCCTGCGATTGAATCTGTGCCGTTTGCGGGGAGGCTTGAGAGGTGGATGGGTGGTCCAGTGAGGTACTAGAGCCATTCGTAGAGTGAATGGGAGCAGGGGGTTTGAGATTCGGTGTGATTGATACTTGGAATTCACGTTTGACGCGTTCGACAAATGCGACAAACTCCGGGGAGGCACAGACCACCGGTAGATCGGGACTGGGTGGAACTGCCATGTCCGCCTCGAATGGAACATGTTCCTGTTGATGGTAAGATGAAGCAAGGCATGTGAGGTAGGGAAAACTGACCAGCAGCATAGCTGCAGCAATCTGCACTTGACTCTCGGGACCGAAAATCGTCACAACGTCCGAAGCCGTTTCTTTATCCGGGAACCGCACACGCGAATTGGTTTTCGACTCGATATCGTGTATAAAGATAGCTTTTTCACCAAGCAATGTGCGGTGGTATCGGCGGGGGATCGATAGGGTCTCATTGACATAATCCTTGTCCTGGGATCAGGTAAATACGCTGTTGCACCGAGTGCCGCGGCAGCTCAACGCACCTTTGGGTTTACAATCTCCATAACCGATTGCTTCAGGTTATCCAAATTGATTGCATTCTTGGACGGCGTTCTCGCCACGACGTTATCCTCATTATCGTTATACCCGCCCAACGCAGCAAACTCTTCTGCATTCGAAAACTTGACGTAAACTCCATACTTCTTCATGATCCTCTGAATATTCCTTCCTCCGATACCGATAATACGTTTATGGTATGCCTCTGGAACATGGAAGGATATCTCAGCGGGAAGCTCCTCTTGCAGAAGCGTAAGACCAGTCAAGATTGAGGCGTCGGAGCCGGAAAGATCAATAAGGAAGTTATGGTCGTTAAACGTCTCGAACTTTATTTTGACGGATGCTGATTGCATGATCTTGTTGATCTTGCCGTTCTTCTTTCCTGAGATGAACTCGCGATGTTCGTTGGCAAGTTCAACCTGAAAGCGAATTTCGTGATGAAATGCCTGTTGTTTTGTGCAGAGTGAATGATCGTGAATCTATTCGGGAACAAACAAAAACATACTTTCACAAGATCCAAATCCAAGATCATGTTGACGGCCGCTCGAACTTCGTACTCGAGACCGTGCATCTCGAAACACATGCTCTTGAAGACGACTTCTGCGCCAGTCGTGAGCGAGATTTGCTTCAAGAGCGTCGTCACCTGCGAACTGTTGAGTGTCGCGGGCGGGAGGAGTACGTTGAATTGGATTGGGAGAAGCCAGAAAGAGGCGACATAATATTGACAGGCCTGGTTGTGCGAGATGAGACAACATGACACGAAAGAAGTCAAAATACACACAAGCTGCATGATTCCCCTGATCGTCCTCTGAACATTGACCCGGTGATCGCCATATACGGTAATTAAGCTCGTCGAACTGCCGATGGGTGGGAACTGGATAAAAGTCGCGTTATCGGACATAATGGACTTGAGGTCTTCTGCCCGATCAAGGACCATCCAGTCCAGCTTGCGAGGAACGATAACAGTGTCGCGAGAGATAACGCCCTTACTCTGTGCACGATGAAATTAGCAGGGCTCACACCCCTGCAGAAGCGAAACAAACCTTGTTTGCAGAGAGCTGGAACAGCATGTCTCTGGCTCTCTGAACGCCAAAAAACTCCCCGGTGATCCATATGACGTTTGGGTTGTGAGCCTGCTGATGTTGGCTCCCTTGAGCCTGGCCAGATTGAATACTGCCATTGGTGGCGACCGACGACGAGACGAGATCGGAACCAACGAGACCCTGGAGAGGGGAAGGGGAATAAATGTTGGTGGCAGTCTCCTCTTGAATGGATTGAAGCACATGGCGTTTGCGGCCAGCAATGATGGCATGTAGTTTTTGGTCAATTTCACAAGGTTCTGCATGCAGACCGCTCTAAAAATGGAGTGAGAGAAAGACGAGGAAAAAAAGAGGGAGACGGACGAGTTCATCCAACATGACCAAGAGCCTGACCCTTGCCAGCTCTGTCGCGTCGCCTTGACCGGTGACGACAAGCTCACAAACACGCTCAGTTTCGAGACCGGTCCAACCTGCGCTGGAGGAAATGCCGTCGGGAGGTGTTCGGCTTGAGAGGGAAAGAGGGGAGTTTACGACGGCGATGTGGGCATAGGTGAGAGAGGCGATTTCGTCGAGTTTGCGGCGTACGTCGGGTTTAAGTGTGGGTTTTGAGGAGGAGGAATCAAGGATATCAGAACGGGGCACCTTGATGGCGGTGCGATGCTGAAGAGGGGGTGAGCAAGAGGGGTTAAGAAGAAGCGGCGAGAGAGGGGACTGACCTGGACAGGGCTGTCTTTCAAGAGGATACCACGGGCCAGCATGACTTGTTGGTATGCGCCGGAGACGTAAAAATTCCAGCTGCGACCGCCGTCTGAGAGGAGGTAGGAGAGTTGTACGTTGTGGAGAGACCTTGCGAGGATGGCGAGCTTCTCGACGGTCTCGGAGTCAGCCTGATTTAAGGGGGAAGGCTGAGTTGTGGGGAGGGGGAGGGCGGAGGGAAAGTTTTCGGGGAGATGTTGGATGTGGGGAGGGAGACGGTGGTCATGGGCGTCGAAGGAGGAGGAAGGCGAGTGAAGATGACGGGGCCTGCGGGGGTGGGTGAAGGATATGGAGTAGATGTCCATCTCTGGTGGGGGATGATGGGGAGAGGAGAACAAGTGCGGGTAGCGGGCGGAAGAAGAAATGAGGGGGTATGTTTCTCTCGGATTAGGAGGGTATTCGCTGCTCAGCGCTAAAGTCGCCCTCACTGCGGACTGAACAACGCAGTGCGAATGGTTTGCGGGTCTGGCACGGATGTCGTTGTCGACGATGGGTCGGTGACGCGCTCTACTCGATGCTCGTCGTGCTCGTCGTCGTCGTGGTCGTGGTCGACGTTCTGCGATGGAGAGATTCTTTTTCTGGCTGTCGATTGCCATTCTTATTTTATTATATTATAAATGTATAAATATTGTAATATTATTAATCATACAATCTCGATCATGTCCAGCCAGGCTGAGGAGTGGTCCGTACTCGAGGTCCGTCCCCGTCCCCGTCCCCGTCCCCGTCGTCGTCGTCGTCGTCGTCGTCGTCGTCCCCGCCGATCCTAACCTGCCCCGCAGTCGATACACCCGACGATCTGCATCTCCAACGAGGATGCGATCGTCACCCTTCGTGTCCCCGTCGAGCTCGCCCTCGACACTCCCCTCCGCATCTTCCCCGTTCCACACGACACCTACCTCTCTTCGTCTGCCTTCTCCGTCCCCGTCGATGTCCCCTCACTCTCCGCCTCCCTTTCCGTCCTCCCGCCCCTCCACCTCCGCATCGCCCTACCTCCCTTGTACCCCTCCCACACTCCCCCCATCATCCAATCCCTCCAGGCCACCTCTGCCTGGTTACCCCCATCCACACTCGCCCTCGTCAAGGAACGCATGACCGTCATGTGGTCTCCAGGAGACGATTCAGGCGTTCTCTATACCTGGGTCGAGTGGATACGCACAGGCGATTTCTTGGCAGACATCGGATTGCTCGCCGACGACATGCGCTCCATCCAGTACGTCCATCCCATCCTCTTCCCTCTTTCGCTCACGCCGTCCCTTGCCGTCCCATCCCACTTTCAGAATCCCCCATCCGTCCCCACAGTTGCTCCTCACACCCCTCCTCGCCTATGCCTCTTCCTCCAAATCAGACGAGTTCGCACACGCCTCTTATCTATGCGCGATCTGTCTGTCAGAGCGCAAGGGCGTTCACTGTTTCACCCTTTCATGTGGTCACGTCTTCTGTAGAGCATGTCTGGTCGACATGTGGGGACTACATGTCAAGGAGGGCCAGGTC